>MU400859.1:7144-30749 GCA_022578965.1 Xylaria sp. FL1777 | reverse complement strand
AACTATATTTATGTTTAGCTTTTTAAAGCTTAAGCAACTAAATTAAAAAAACAAAATAAAAGCAGCTATATTGTTTTAAAAAACTAATATAATATACTTATAAACTAACTATAAAAAATTTTTAAAAAGGTTTAATAAACTTAAGCGTTAACTTTTTATTTTTAAACTTAATATTTTTTATTAATAGTATTACACCTATAGCACACTAAAAGAGCAAACAAATTTTTAACTAAGCTATTAGTTATTACACAACCCGAAAAAAGCACGTAAAATAGCTAAATAGGTTTTAAATACGGAAAGGCTTAGCTATTACAACGTAGCTAAAAAATTAATTAAGTTATAAGCAGCTGCAAAAACACAGAAATAAAGGCCTTTAAACATAAAGCAAAAACAGCTAAGCATTAATACTGGTTTTCCCTTAAGCTAAAAAAGGTTTACTACAACTATAAAACAAAAGCTAAAGCATTTATTATAAAGCTGTTTGCTACCTATAGTCTTAAAAGGGCTGCTTATTATAAGCTTACGTTTATAAACTCTAAAGTAAAGCATAACATAATAAAGTACTAAAAATAGCAACATAAAATCACAAATATAAAACTACAAAAATTAAAAAGTATATATTATAAAAAAGCAAAGCAATTAAGCAACTTTATTAAACACTAAACACCAAAATTTTACTAAAACTTTTAACTATTAAATATATAATAATGTTAACCCTTAAAAATTATATAAGTACTTTTTAACTAGCTTATTTATATAAAACTATTAGCTTTTTTACTTGCTATAGCTTTTTTTGCTTCTTTAATTACAACTTAAAGTTATATATTAGCTATAAGTATAACTTAAATATCTTTATTAGTACAAAAATAATATGCAGCTATATAAGCTTTAATAAACAATTAAAGTTTTTTATTAACTTTTTTAAGCTAAAAAATTATTAGCAGCACTTAAGATTAAAAAAACTTTAATAGTTAAAATAAGCATAAAATAAAGCTTAAAAACGTATAAACATTAATATAATTAAAAGTATTTACAAAACTATAATTGCTACTTTTAGCGCTTATTTTGCTTTTTTTGCATTATAAGCACTTAGTAAACTTGCTAATAATATTACAAGCATAAAAATTATTAATATCTTTATATAATTAGCATAAAAAAAACAGCAACAAAAAGTATATAATATACTACTATAATATAAGCAATATAATAATAATATAGCTTAAATATTTTAGCATGCTTAATAAATATAAATTTTAAAGCTATTAGTAATACTTTAGCATAAAGCACTAAAGCATTTACTTTTATTTTAAAAATTAATGTTATAGCAAGAAAATATAACAATAAGCAGTTATAAAAGCTTAAACTTAGGGATGTTATTTTAGTACTTAGTATAAAGACTAATTTAGTCCGGACTAAATTAGTCTTAGTATTAGTCCGGATTTTCAAGTACTAAATTAGTATTAATACTAAATTAATCCGAACTAGTTAATATTAGTCCGTACTAATTTAGTATTAGTCTAGAAAAAAAAAATACTAGTTAGTATTAGTACTAAATTAGTTCGGACTAAGTACTAATGACGTCATTTTTAAAATAGAAAAAATGAAATAAAAAATATGTTAAAAATAGTATTAAAAACAATAAAAAACAAGCTTTAAAACAAAGGTAAAACCATTAATTTCTATAGAATATTCAATGAAAAAAACTAATTTTAAATATTGGTTTTACTTTTAGTACTTAGTATATACTAAGTACTAAGAAGTACTAGTTAGTTTTAATACATATTAATTCAGTATTAGTCCGTAAAAAAAAATACTAGTTAGTTTTAGTACATACTAATTTAGTATTAGTCCGTAAAAAAAAATACTAGTTAGTATTTAGTTCGGACTAACTAGTATTAGTTTGTGGAAAAAAATACTAATTTAGTATTAATACTTAGTCCGAACTAATTAGTCCGGACTAATTACCAACCTTGCTTAAACTATATAGTAGCAAGCTATTAATTATTTTGTTTAATACTATAAATTAAATAACTAGTAAAAACTACAATAAAATAACTTATAACCTTAAATATATAAGCTTAATATTAGTTAATATATATATTTAAGCTAAGCTAGTTATAAATACGTACTATAAAAAGTATAGCAGTTATAATAAAGTAAATTTTTATATAACTATAATGCATTAATAATTAATTATATTACAAATTAAGCATTTTAATATATTAAAGCAAGCATAAGCTAAGCATATAATAGTAATAATAGTAAAAATAGTAAAGTTAATAATTAAAAAAGAAAAAAATTAGCATAAATAGTTAAGTAAAATAATTTATTACTTATTGCTATTTTATATTACTTAGTGCATAAACTATTTATAAGCTATGCTTATTTAGTAAGCTTATTATAAAAAGCACAAAAGTAGCTTAAAAAATAAATATGCAAAAAGTAAACTAAAAAATAATAAGCAATTAATTTTGCTTATAACTTAATTATAACTTAGTTATAAAAAAACTAGTATAATAAAAAGCTAGCAGTAATATTAAAGCAAGCAAACTATAATGCATTAGCAATACAATAAAAAAAGGTTTAAAAAAAAACTAAAAAAAAAAAAGCAGTATACTTAGCTAAATAAGTACTAAAACTAAAAAAACTGCTATAAGCAGCACAAAGCAAGCAGCAATACTAAAGCAAGCAAACTATAAAGCAAAAAGAATACAAAAAAAAAAAAACTATAAAATAATTATATAAAAATGCATATACCTAGTTAATAGTATAATATAAGTAAACAAACAACTTAAAAGCAAAAAAGTAAAAAGCAAAGCACTTAATAAAATTATAGCAGAACTAGTGTAACTTAAAAGTAAATATAAAATGTTTTTACTTAGCTACTAAAAAGAAAATAAGCTGCTTATAGCTTGCTTTTAACCTATAAGCACAGTTTTTACTTATACATATAAAAAATAAAAACTAGCATAACTAATAAGCTGTTAGCTTAAGTAATACAATATATATTAATAGTACTACTAAGTTTTTAGTTTTAAAGGTTATAAGTTTATGTTTATTATTATAATATTTTATATATTTATTAGTTATAACTTATAATTTATTATTGCTTTGTTATTTTGTTTTTAATAGTTTATAATTTATTAAAACGTTTTTATATAGCTAAAATCTTTTTTAATATAAAGTTATTTTTAATAAACAAACGGAATTTTAGCATATAACTATATAAAGCTTTAAAAAGTAATTGTTTAGTTATAAAATTAATAGCAAAATTTATAGCAAAAAAAGCTTAAAGTAAAAATTAAAGCTAATTAATTTGTTTATTATTTATAAAGCACTTTAAATAGCTTTTAATTACTTAGTTTATTTATTTTGTTTCTTTATTAGTTTTAAAATAAAATATTACTAAAAGCTTTTGCTTAACTTTTAAGTAATAATATAAATTAAACTAAAATTAGCTAATAAAAATAAAGCTTTTATTAAAAATAATGCTTTTTAAGCTATTATAAATGCATTTAATTTTATAATAAAATAAAACTGCTAGCTTAACTAAAGTTATAGTAATATTAACTAAAAATAAATATATAAGCTTAATAAATCTATTTATAATAATAAAAATAGCATTAATTAGTTTTTTTTTATAAAAGGTTTTTAGTAAACCTATAATAAAATCTATAAATAATTTTTGCATAAGTTTATTAAGTATTAATAAAGCATTAAGTTTACTCAGGGTTAGTAATTTAGTCCTTAGTCTAAATACTAGCCTAGTATATACTAGGCTAGTATTAGTATTAGTCCGGAAAAAAAAATACTAAGCTAGTATTAGTCCGGGAAAAAAAATACTAGGCTAGTACGAATTAATACTAAGCTAGTATTAGTCCGGGAAAAAAAATACTAGGCTAGTATTAGTCCATACTAGCCTAGTATTTAGTATTTTGTAAAATTAATTTTTTAGCCTTTAAAATAAAGCTTTTTTTTAATTTTAAAATGTATTTATAATTAGTTTTTTAAGCTCTTTAAAACAATAAAATTCGTTTTACTAAATAATAATTATTTATTAAATTATTAACTTTTAGTATTTGTACTAGCCTAGTATAATACTAGGCTAGTACAAATACTAGGCTAGTTTAGTATATATTAGGCTAGTATTAGTCCGGAAAAAAAAATACTAAGCTAGTACAAACTAATACTAAGCTAATATTAATCCAGGAAAAAAAATACTAAGCTAGTACAAACTAATACTAAGCTAGTATAATACTAAGCTAGTTCGGACTAGCCTAGTATTAGTATTAGTTCATACTAGCTTAGTACAAACTAATTACTAACCTTAAGTTTACTATATTTTTAATAATATTTTGCTTTAGTTTTAAAGCAAATTATATATATAGCTTTATATATATTTTTTAATATTTAGTTTTATATTGCTTAAATAAAACTTTTGTTATAGCAGTTCTAAAGTGCAGCTTTAGTTAAAATGTTTAGTTAAAAAATTATTATAATATAGCTTAATAAGTTAAAAATATATAGTTTTTTTTAAAAAAATATAAATTTTGTTTTTATAGCAAACTAAGGATTTTTTATTAATTATTAAAAATTTATAAGCTTTTTTGCTTTTAATTGCTTTATAATTATATAGTATTTAAGGTTTTTTTTTAACCCTTTTAAATAAGGTTTTTTAGCTTTTTAAAAGCTTTTAAATCTTTTAATTTCTTTAAGCTTATAGCTATTTACGCACGTAAACATATAATTACCTAAATAAAAAAAGCTTTTTTAGCAAATATAACCCTAAAATATAAAGCTTTAGCTTAAGCACTAAAATATAAATTAAAAACTTTAATTTGCTATATTATTACAACTTTTCTTTTTAATGTTAAAAAAATATTAATATTATTAAGCAAAATAGCTATATAATTAAAACAGCATAAAAAAAAATTAGCTTTGTTTTTTTTGCTTGCTTAATATTTAATAATAAAATTAAAAAAAGCTAATAATAAATATTAATAAGCTTGCTTTTTATTAAGCTTTAGCGTTTTTATAAATGCTTAAAAGTTAATATAATTAATTAATACTTTAATTAATAAATTGCTTTTTTATAAATAATGCTGCTAATATTTAAAGCAATTTATTATTATAAGTATTTTTTAGTTAAACATATTATATTATATTTTTTCTTTAAATAGCTTTTAAAAATAAAACATAACTAATTTAACAATGCTTTAATTATTTTGCTAAAATAAATTTTTTATAAAAGCTACCTTAAAAAAATCGGTTTTTAATAATATTTATTTCTTAAAGTTAAAATATATAAAAAAAATAGCTTGCTTAAATACATTTTAAAAGTTCTTAAAAGCCTTTTTTTAAAACTATTTAAAAAAATTCAACCTTTTTTTATTTTTATTATGTTTTTTTTTTAAATACTTAAACAAAAGTGCAATAATATAAAAATACTTATTTATAAAACAGCAATAAAAGTTATAAAACTTTAAAAATTATTATAATGCTTAATAAATATTTAATATAAATTATTATTAAATAATATTTATATATAAAAAGTTTATTTTAATTTTTTAGCTAAAAATAATATAACTTAAAAATTTGATTTTTTTTTAATAAAATTAGCATTTAAATAGCTTAATATATAATTTTGCTTTTTATAGCTTTTTAATAATGTTTTAAATATATTTTATATAAAAATTCTTATTTAAAAAAAAAATAAGCATATTATTAAAATATATAATGCAAAATATATTTATTATATTATTAAATGTTTTTTATATATAACTTTAAAAAGTAATAAAAATATTTAATAAACTTATAAGCATAACTAAAAATTTATAGTAGTTATAACATATATAAAATGCTGTTTTTTATTTATTTTCTTTTTAAATATATAAATAATAATAAATATTTTTAAAGTTAATTTTGCTAAAGATTTTAGCTTTTAAAATCCTATTAAGCAGCTTTAAAATAAGTAATAAAATATATTAATTTTTATATATAACTTAATTAAGTTTTTTATAGTTTATATATAAACATAGCAATTGTTACACAGGCATAAAGAATTGCTACATAGGCATAACCTTACATAGGCATAACTTTTTCCGGCGATTTTATTAGCTGGAATTAAGGCTTGCTAAAAGTAACTTCTAGCTTTATTTACTTTACTGTATTTACTCTTTTAGCTAATTAAGTTAACACATTTTTATTTTATGTAAAGATTACTTTTTTTTACTTTTTTAGTGCATTGTATAGCATTTAAAATAAAACCTCATTAAACAATAAAACTTTTAAACAGCACAATTAATTTAAGCATATATTAAAGAATTAAATACAAAGTAAATGTATTGCTGCAATATTTATAGTTACTTTAATTTTTATTGATTTTTTTGCTTTTAAATATTAAGCTATAACTATTGTTTTTTAAACTTATTACTTATTAACTTTTTAATACTTAATATAGCAGTTTAACTACGCGTTTAACGTTAAAAAAACGAAGCGCTTTTATTTGTTTTAGTACTGCTATTTTATGCAAAAGTTTGTTTTACTTTAGCTAAAAATAATTTATTCTAACTTTTTTATAACTAATTTTGCTTTTGCTTTATAAGCTAGCTTGCTATAAGTACGTTAGCTTTAATTACAAAATGTAATAATATGTTTTATATTATGTTTTTTAGCTAACTATAAAGTAAATTAGCAACTTTTAAGTTATAAATACATTAATATAAATTTTTAGCTAAAAACTTATATAATTGCTAATAAAAGTAAACATTTAGCTTAATAAACAAAATAAAAAAGCTTAATTTTAAATAAACTTTATAGTAACAAAAAATTCCAAGCTTAATAAAAACTATGCAGTTATTTATGCAATGTTTTATATTAATTAAAAATAAGTTTTGCTTGCTTAGCATAAACATTTAAGCAATACTATATTGCTTATTAAGTAATGCTAAGCTTTTTAATAATATAACTATTTAAAGCTTGCTTAAATAATCTTTTATAGCTAATAAATAAATATGCTATAATAAAACTTTATTTTAAGCATAAGCTTAAATAAAGTTATGCTTTTAGTTAATTATTATTTTTTGCATTGCTTTTATAAAATAATATAGATTATTTATATTATTTAAAAAGTAACTTTTTATATTATTATTGCTTGCTTTTGTTTTAAAAGTAATTTAAATATTAAAGTTATAGTATTAGCAAATATAGCAACGTGCTTATTAAAATCTTAAAAGCATTTATGTTTTATAAAAATATTGTAATATTAAGCGCTAGTTATTAAACTTTTAATAAAGCTTAGCTTATGTTTGTTTATATTTTGCTTTAGTTTTAATAAATAGCACTTTTTTTTACATTATTAAAATATTTTAGTAGCTATAAAAAACTTTGTTATTATTAAAGCACTTAGTATTAAGCAGCTATTTATTAGTAAAATTTAGCTTAATTTAGCTTTAAGTAAAAAAGTTAACATTTTTGCTATTATTGCTAAAAGAGCTGCTGCTTTTATTATAGCTGCTTATTTATTTTTGTTTAGCTTTTAGCAAAACATTTAAATTAATATAATAAATATAAAATTATTGCTGTATTAAAAAAAACTAGTTGTTTAATGCTGCTTTTATTAATTTATTATAGTTAATAATAATAACTTTAAGCTTTTATATAAATGTTTTAGTTAAAATTTAATAAATATTTTTAGCAAAAAACTAAAAACTTTTTTGCTTTTTATTGTTAATTAAGCTAAATGCTGCATTAAAAACTATGCTTAAGCATATTTAGCTAGTTGCTTAAAATAAAAAAAGCTTAAAGCAGTTTATATTATATATATTATTAAAACTAATAACTTTAGAAAATTGCTTTTATATTTTTATATAATATAAAAATGTTTATATAAAGCTAATTAAGCAATTAAGTTTTTTGTTATTTTATTTTATAATATATAAGATTTTTTGCTTATTAAAAAGCTTAATAAAAGCTATAGTTAAATTGTAGCTATTTAGCTTTATTTAGTTAATATAGTTTTAAGCATTATATATGTTTTTTTAAGTAAAAACGGACTTATTTTGTTGCTTTTTAATTATATTTTGAATATTTTACGCTTGGATTTTTATATAATAATTTGCTGCTTTAACTGTTTTTTTTATTAGCTTAGTAAGCTTTTAATACAAAAAATATGCAAACGAATTAAAACTTAAGCTATAATTATATTTATAGTGCTTTATATTGCTAAAAAAACGTAATAACTATATGCTTTTTTTTTAAGCTTTTATAATTATAAACTATTTATAACTTAATTTTTGTAATTTCTGTTTGCAAATTTTATTACTTTAAGGTTTCTTAAGCTTGCTATATTTATTACATTAAATAAAAAAGCATATTTTCTGTTTTTTGTACAAATAGCTATTTTTTTTAACTAAATTAAAGCTATTAGATTTAGCAAAGTTATTAATATACTAAAACAACAAATTATTACTAAAGAATAGTTTGCTTAATATAAATAGATTTAAAATAGATTTTAGTAAAAAGAACAATTTTAGTAAGCCTAGTAGTAAAAAGTTTTAAAAAAAATAAAATATTTTAATTAAAAATAGTTGTTAAAATAAAAGCACTAGCTAATTTTAAAAAAAAGTATGCTTACAAAATAACCTTTTAAATAAACAAAATAACGTTAACTAAAATAAACTTAATATTAACTATATATTATTAAGAAGTAAATATAAAAGTAATAATTTATATTTGTTTAAATAAAGCAGTAAAAAGCTAAATTACTTATGCTATTTTTATATTTGTTTATATAACTAAAGCAGCTAAATAGTAAGCTAATAATTTTAATTAATTATGCTGCAAATAATACTAAAGGCGGTTTTAAATTTGGTTTAGCTAGTAATTAAAAAGCTTGGGCTTAAAAAAGATTAAAATAGTTAAGCTGCTTTAAAAAAAGAATTAAAGTTAGCTTTTGGTTTAAAAATTAGCGTTCGTACAAACTAAAAAAAGCTAGTACTATTAGCGTTAGTTCGATTTAAATAAATTGCATTATTACTTTGCATTTTTTATAGTAGTTTATAAAAGCTTTATGTTTTATAAAAGCAAAAAATAGTTAAAAAAGTCTAAAAATAAGCAGCAAAAATATTTTCGAGAGCATTAGTATTGCTAGCACTATAAAAAGCAAACATACTAGAACAGCTATTATTAATAAAAGCAAACAAGCTTAAAAAAGAGTTATTATTACTAAAGGAATATAAGCAGTATAACTAAGCTAAAAGGTTAAAAATTATATTTTTGCGAAAGCAGCTTAACAACTTTATAACGCAGTTAGTTTACTAGCGTTTTTAACAATAATAAAAATTATTAAGAATAAAAGCGCAAGCGCAGCTTTAGTTAGATTATAAAGCTATTATAACATGTAATAAAACATTAAACATTAAAGTTTCTTTAATAATGTGGCAAATGTAATACAATAGTATAACAGCTATATAAATTAGCATAAAAAAGCAGTACTTAGGTCTACTAACAATTTTTTTTTGGGCTAATAAAAACTTAAGAAAAGTTATGCCTATATAAGGTCATACTTATGTAGCAATTCTTCATGCTTATGTAGCAATTGCTATAAACATAAGCTTTTATTTTTTTATGTATAAAAAAAATTAAAGTACTAGCAAAGCTAGTAAACTTTTTAATTTTTTTTGCTTTTAGTATTTTATTAAGCTATTTTTATAGTTTTTTTTAGCTTATTTTAAGCTAATAAATATATAAAAAAATAAAATATAACTATATTTTTTTTTAGCTTAATAGTAAGGTTTTTTTGCTTTAATTATAGTAATATGTTTGTTTTGCTAGTATTAAAAAACTTAAATAAATTATAAAATTCTTTTAAAATTGCTATAAAATTAAAATAATTAGGGCTTTTTTTAACTTTTTAAGCTATATAAGTTTAAATAATTAAATAATAGCATAACAGCAAGCTTAGTTTTAGTAAGCTTTTGTAAACTTAGTTAAGCTAAATATTTTTATTTAAAAGTAGCATAATTTAAAAAACTATTAATTAGTGCTTAAATTTAATATAATTTCATTATTTTTTAAAATAATTTAAAATAATAAAAAAAAGCTACTTTTAAAGGAATAATTATAGTTAATAGTTATATATATACACTTAATTTTACAAATAATATTATAACTATTAATTAATTTATAAATAACTTAATAAGCTTTATAAATAAAAAATTTATTTTTAATAGCATGCTATAATGCAAATATATAAAAAAATGCTTGCTATAATTTATAATAAAAAGCAAAAATAAAACTAATATAGTTATATTTAACGCATAAATTAAAATTAACATAAGTTTTAATAAGTAGTTTTATAAAGCTAATAAAATAAATAGTGCAAAAAATATAAAAATAGCATAAAATAAATATATAAAATAATAACTTTAGCTTAAAACTTATAGCTAATATAGTTAGTATTAAGCTTATTACTTGTTGTTAAGTTAAAATACTATAGCTTTTATAAAAAAAATATATAAAACTTTAATTACTATTTTTAGTTTTTTTTATTTATGTTTTAGTTTTTATTTATTTAGATTTCTTAAATGGTTTATTTTTAAGTAGTATTATTATTATAGCTAATATAGCTATTAAATCTATTGTTTTTATTATTACTATTATTATTATTACCTTTAAGCTAAAAGCAATTAAAAGCAATATAGCTAAGTTATTTATAGCTATAATAAATAAAGTTTTTATAAAGGTTTAAGTTTAAACTATTTTTATTGTTGTTTTAAGGTTAATTTAAAAAAGTTCTAAAAGTATAATAGTTCTTTAAAGTATAAGTATTGTTATTACTTCGGTTATTTATATATCCTTAGTTTTAATAGTAGTTATAACCTTTAGTATTATTAACTTTATAATATTAGTTTTAGCTTTTATAGTTATTATTACTTTTATAAAATCTTAAGTTATTATTATTATAGTTATTATTATAATTATTGCTTTTATAATAGTAGTTTTAATTATTAGAACTAATATTATTATTTTTGCAGCTAATATTAATATATTAATTACTAGTTTAGTTTTGCTTAATATTTAAAGTTAATTTACTAGTAATTTAAATAACATTTAACTTTAGTTTTTTTTAGTATAGTTTAAGCATTGTTTTTTAATTATTAGTTTTTAGCATTATTATATAACATTAATTATATTAGCTTATATAATTAGCAATAAATTATAATAGTTTATTAGCTTTTATTAAAGTAGTATACCTAGTTTTTAGTAATATAATAAAGCTTTTTTGCTTTTGTTTTAGCAAACATTCTAAAGTTTAATGCTAGCAAAGTATTAATTAACTAGCTTTAAGTTTTAATTAGTTTATTAACTTGCTTGTTTTAATTATATGCTTATATTAGCTTATAAAAAAGCAAACTGCTTAAACAAAGTTTTAGGTTAATTTAAAAACACTTTTTAGTTAGTTTTAAATTGTTTTTTTTCTAAGGTTAATAATTTTTGCAATATTAATTAATAAGCATTTTTATAGTTCTAGTTTATATTGCTATGCATATATAAAATTTTATTTTTATTGCAACAGAATTTCTAATTAGCTCTTTTAAAAATAGTTTAAAGTTTTTTTACTTATTTTAGCTAGCATTAATAAGTAAGTTTTATGCTAAAAAAATTATAATTAAACTTTAATAGTTAGCTAAAATTAGCATTTTTAAATAAATAGCATTAATAATAATATAAGCAATTTTAATATAATTAATATTTAGGTTTTTTTTAATTATGCTTTTTATTTAAGCTAAAGAATAAAAGGTTGTTATTATTATTAAAATTCTTATGTTTTTGTTTTTAACTTAAATTGCAAGATTATTTTTTAAGGTTTAAAAAGTTCCTTTGTTTTTTTAAAAATGTTGTTTTTTAGTTCTTTTGTTTACTTAATTATAAAATAAAAATAATACAAGCTATTTTTAATTTTAAAGCAACTTGTTTGCTTTTATTTTTTTGCTATATAACTTGCTGCTTTAGCTTTTTAATTTTAGCTAAAAGCTATACAATTTATGTTTATAATAGTTAAATATTAGCACTTAAAGCATTAAATAATTATTGTTTGCTTAAGCTTAGTTTTAAAGATAATTTGTGCTAAGTTTGTTTTTAGTTTATTATTAAAGTTTGTCTTAAAAAAAAGCTATTAAGAATAGCACTAGCTCGTATAGTTAGTTAATATTTAGCTATTTTATAGTATAACAAAATATTATAAGTAACTTCATTTTAAAAAGCTTTAAAATTATTACAGAAAATATAAAGCATTATAGGTTAAGTATAATAATTAATATATCTTTAGTTTTATAATAAGTATTTAATAAAACTAAAGCTTAAAGAAAAAAAGAAACTTTTATGAAATAAGTATAAAAAAGATATTTTATATATATATATACTTTATAACATATGCTAAAGTACTTAAGTAGCTTAATTATAACATAATTATAAAAATATATTTTTATTATTTAATAAAATAATATTATATAAACTAAATTAGCTTTAATGTTAAATTATTTATAAATGTTTTTTATAAATAATATTTCACTTTAAAACATTGTTTATAAATATTGGTTTAAAATAACGTTTTAAAATAACATTTATAAATAATGTTTAGCTAAATATTATTTATAAATAACCTTTTAGCTAAATTATTTTTAATAAACAACTAGTTTTTTAACTTTTTAGTTTTTAAACTATAATAATTTAATAATTAATAATTGTTTTATTTACATTATATTTAACTAATAAAGCTAATTTTTTAGTTAAAAGCTTAATAGCTTAATACTTTAAGCGTTATTTTTAAAAAACACTTTTTTTTTTGACTTATTTTTTAAGTCACAGCTGGCTAGTCAGCTAGCTAGACTCCTTAATTAACAGCCACTGCCCTATAGGTAAACAGCCAGACTTGCTAACTAATAGCTAACCCACTGGTCGCCCAAGCAACTGTTTGCTACATAATTTACCCACTATGCATACATTAATCTCTGCGCACACAATTTATATATACAATATTTTTTTCTTTCTTTATTTTATAATTAATATATAAATAGTCCCGGGAGCTTTTTTTTGTTTTTTGTTGCAATTGCTAACAGAGCACTTAAACATACGTAAAAAAGGTTTTTAACCTTAAAATCAAATTTTACGGGCTGTGTTGCCCTTAGGCACAATGCTATATTAACGTGCATTCAGCAGCACAGCAAGCTTTAACGAAAACCTTTTTATTAAGCTAGCAACTAATTTAAACGCTATTTTAACTGGGCTACATTAATACTACGCAAACAAACCTGCTAAACAACGCTAACTATTTAAAACTAAACTAAACGCAAATAAAAACAAATAAAAAGCTACTAAAGCAAATATAAAAAGATTTTTTAAGCTTAGCAAAGCATTAAAAATAATTACTATTACTAAAGAAGTAATTTGCGCGCTACTTAAAGCTAGCATAAAACGCGTTTGTATACCTTTTTAAATAAACCTAAATGCTTAACTTAAGCACATTAAAAAAGCTATTAAAAATATCCTAAAAAGCGCTCTATAAGTATAAACGTATACAAACATTATTAGCTAAAACTTAAACGCAAGAAAATTTGCTAACATTATAGCAGCTCTTTTATACTACGTAAGCATAATAGCTACTTATAATTAAACTGTTATAATTATGCTAATAGCTTTAAGTGCTTATAGCAAAACTAAGCATATTGCAATACAAAAAATAAATAAAGCGCTATTTTTAAACGCTATTAAAGCAGCTTATAAACTTACTAATAACAATTAAAAAATTGTTTTTAGCTTAAAAAAAATAAAGAACTAGTATGCAAATAATATAAAATAAACTACAATAATATTTAAAAATAAGTTAATAATACATTAGTAGCTATTTTAACTTATAATAATAAGCATACTAGCTACTAAAGTTATTAAACTAAAAAAAAAGCTTTTAAAAGCATAATTGCAGCAAACTAATAACATAAAAATTACAAAAGTTATACTGCTAAAAAAACTCTAATAATATAAGCATAGCATAAAACTAATATATATTAGCATAAAGTTAATTTAAAATGTAAACAAGCTATATAATAACAGAATTTTTTAAAATTATAACTATTATATAGCTTTGCTATACTTTAAAAACATAATAACGTTAAAATGCTACTAATGCTATAAATAAAAGCATAAAGCAGCCTATTGCAAAAAAAATAAATACTGCAGTTAATATGCGTTTTTGCAACACGTTAACAATAAAAAGAACACATACTTAGTATAAACTATAAATAGCTTAGCTAAATGCAAACAATATAATAATAAACACTTTACATAAGCTATAATATGCTTGTACGCTTAAAAAGCAAAAAACATAGCAAAAAATGCGTATATACATAAAGCAGCTAACTATACTACAAACATAATAGCTAAACTAGCTTTTTAAAACAAATTTATTGCAATACTGTTTAGCTTTCAAAAGTAGCTAGCCTTTAAAACAGCAGAAAACGTAAAAATAACTTAGCTACAAAAAGTAAGCAAGCTTTTAAGCTTAAAGAACTAAAACAATAGCTAAAAAAAAAGCCAGTTTTTAATTAAACGCGTTATAATTTTAGATTAATCCTAGTTTAACTTTTTTAAAAACATAAGCAGTATTATAATAAGAAAGTTTATAACTATAAACTTAGCAATGCAAAAAAAAAAAAGCTTAACTTTGCTTTTAAACTACAACAAGAATATATTAAGTAAAAATAGCAATAAAAATAAAACTTTTGCTAGCATACAATAAACAAATACTTTATACTCCAATAAAACATTAAAAAAAGTTACGCAGTTATAAAAAAAATCCTTTTTAAAAAAAATAAATATAACATTTTAGTAATTTATAAGCTACTAATAGCTATTAATAATCTTTTATATGTTGCATGCTTAACTAGCTTAAGATATAATATTGTGCAATATTAGAACTAAAGCAGGCTTTAAGCAATTATACTAATAGATTTAATAATAAAAATAAAAAAAATAAAAGCTATAAAGAACTAATATATAATTACTTTAGGCCTTAGAAATAAAAACCTTAATATTTATTGCATTTATTCCTTTTTTTTCTTTTTTTATACAGCTTAAAAGTAGTTTATACTACTAATAAAACTAAAACAAAAGCAGCTTGCTAACAAAACTTTACTACTTAAGGATTTTAACTTATATTACTAAAATTAAATATATATATTAAAGCTACATACTAAAGCTAAAAAAGCTATATTATTAATATAAAACTAAAACCTTAAGCTTATTACTTTAAAAAACATAAGCACTTTTTTTAACTAAAAAAAACTAAATATTACTATAAACCTAGCTTAAATATTAATAAACTTAAAAGCTACTTTTATATTAAGCTTAAACATAATAAAAAGCAACTATAAGCTGCTTAAATATTAAATAAAAAGCTTTAATAAACCAAATAAACCTTTAAAAAACTTAAGCTAAAACTAAAAGCTAGCTAATATAAAACAAATAAAAATTAAAGCACGCTTTTTTTTAGCAACCTTTTATTTAGCAAACGCTAAAAACTTTAAATATTTAAATCTAGCTATAAAAAAGCTATTTAATAGTTTAAACAAAATTGCAAACAAAACAATACTAAACTAAAAAAAAACAAGCCACGCTATAACTAATAAACAGCAGAAATAAAGCAAACAGTGCAAAAAAAAAAAAAAGCTTATATTTACTAGCAAAAAGTTCAAACTAAAAAAGCTTACTAAAACAAACGTAAAACAAACAAAGTACAAAAAAAAGCTTAAGCTAAAGCGTTTAAAAGCTATTTTTAATAATAATTATATAATTCTTTTAATACAAAAAAAAGTAAAGCTAAAAACACAGAAATAAAACAAGCTAAAATAATATAAAAAACCTTAAAGTAAGCATAAACAAAAAGCTTATAAGCACTAAAAAAGCTAGTACTGCTAAACCTCTGCAATAATAACAGCTTAAACGTAACTATAGTAAGCATCTTTAAAAATAAAACAAAGGTTCTTGCTAATAAGTTTTTTTTAAAACTAAACGTTAACCTAAAAAACATAACTATTTTACTGCTTTTTTTAACTTTTTTTTTTCTTTATTATAGCATAAACTATTATAAAATATAAATAATTCTAAGCTATATAAAAGCTTAAAAAGCACTAAAATTAAGTAAAATTTTAAACGTATTTTTAAAAACATATAGCTTATAACTGCTTAAAAACAATAAAAACAAACATAAGTTTTTTGCTAAGCATATAACTAATATAATATTAGCTAGCTTTTAGATTAATTATTACTTAAAATGCTTTTAAAACGCTTAAACAATAGTTATTTTAAAAAATAAACCAAATAAAAGCTTACTAAGCTTTTAGTAGCTTATTGCTTTACTAAACATAATAAAAAAGCTTATTAAAGCCAAAATAGTTTTAAAACTAACTTATATTACTGCAATATATAAACTGCTTTTTTTTAAACAAATAAAAAATAAATTATAATAGTTTATAAAAATAGCACTACACTTAATTATTTCTGCAGTACGCTATACGTAAGCTATAAATAAAGCAATTTTAATGCTTTCTTTAAACATAATAAAAGCGTTTAACTTAATAGTATATAAAAAGCTTTACTAAATACTTAAAAAAATAAGCTTTTTAAAATAAACAATATAATAAATATAAAGCTTTTTAATAAACTATATAATAACTTTACTTTTTAACGAACAAAAGTTAAACTTAATACGTATTAAAGCAAGTACTTTACAAAAATCCTTACTATTGCCGATTTTTTTTTGCTTATATACTGCTTTGCTATATAATAAACTATAGCTTATGCAAAAGCTTTAAAGCGCTGTTTTTGCAAATAATATAAACTTATTAAGTGCTAAAAAAAACACGAAAACAGCTTATAAAACGCTTAAACAAGCCTATAAAGTCTGTTTAAAATAAAGCTAAAAATATAAATTCAAATTTAACCCAAGTAAATATTACTTTGTTTACTTTATAAAGCTAAGCTAAAAAGCCCTTAAGCATACAATAAAAGCAAGCTAAAAGAAAATACGCCTTAAAACAGCAGCAAAAATGCTTAGCATATAAATAAACTACTGCTTAAACTAAAAAAAGCAACACAAAATGTTTTATAAAAAGCTAAAAAAGCAAACGTTATTAGTAAGCTATTTAGCTTAGTTTATATAAAAACTAAGCATAGTCTAAGCAAAACTTTTATATATAGCAGTAATATAAGCAGCAATTAAGTATAAGTTAATAACATAGCATAAGTTAACAAAACAAAATTAATAGCTAAAACAAAAGCCGCTAAAAGTGCTTTAGCAGGTTTAAAATAAATGCTTACGCGCTATTACTAAAGCTTATAAAAGTATACGCATAATTAACTTTAAAACAAAATTATTAATTTCCTTTTTAAACTTATAGTTAAACTATAAAACTATTAAATACATAAAAAAAGTTAAAAACATAAGTATAGCAAATTATATCTAAAAGTAATTTAAAAGGCTAGCTTTAATAGCATACAACTTAAGCAGTAATAAAAAGGTTTAAAGCTATAAAGTATAGCTAAACAATAGCAAGGAAAAAATATTTTAAGCTAGCAAAACATAAAGCAAACTTTTAGAAATCTTAAACTATAAAATATACTAAAAAAGCAATAAAAGCAACAAAAAAAACAAGCTGCTAATAAACCTAGAATTAATATATGCGTAGTATATTTAGTAATAAACCAAAAAACAAGAAAAAACAAAGTTTAAACAAACTACTATTAACTAGCTTCTATATAATAAGCAGCTTAACATATATAAAAGCTTACATAAAGTTAAAAGCTTTATATTAGTTTAGCTACGTATAAAAAAAATTAACTTAAAAAAATACTTTGCATTTTAAAAAGTACTTAGCTATAAGTTGCTAATGTGCTAATGCAGTTGGGCTAAAAAGTTGCTGCTGCATTTCTTAAACTAGTGCTTTAAATATAATAGCATTTATAGCATACTAAAAAAGCAAACAAATTTTTAACTAAGCTACTAGTTATTACGCAACTTAAAAAAAGCACATAAAATAGCTAAATAAGTTTTAAATACAAAAAAGCTTAGCTATTATAACATAACTAAAAAACTAATTAAATTATAAGCAGCTATAAAAACATAAAAACAAAGGCTTTTAAACATAAAGCAAAAACAGCTAAGCATTAATACTAGCTTTTCTCCGAGCTAAAAAAGGTTTACTATAATTATAAAGCAAAAGCTAAAGCATTTGTTATAAAGCTATTTGCTACTTATAGTTTTAAAAAAGCTGCTTATTATAAGTTTACGTTTATAAACTTTAAAATAAAGCACAATATAATAAAATACTAAAAATAGCAATATAAAATTACAAATATAAAACTATAAAAGTTAAAAAGCATATATTATAAAAAAGCAAAGCAATTAAGCAACTTTATTAAGCACTAAATACTAAAATTCTACTAAAACTCCTAGCTACTAAATATATAATAATGCTAACCCTTAAAAGTTACGTAAATATTCTTTAACTGGCTTATTTATATAAAACTTCTAGCTTTTTTACTTACTGTAGCTTTTTTTGCTTTTTTAATTATAACTTAAAGTTGCATACTAGCTATAAATATAGCTTAAATATTTCTATTAGTATAAAAACAGCACGTAGCTATACAAATTTTAATAAACAATTAAAGTTCTTTATTAACTTTTTTAAGCTAAAAAATTATTAGTAATACCTAAAATTAAAAAAACTTTAACAGTTAAAATAAGCATAAAATAAAATCTAAAAACGTATAAATACTAATATAGTTAAAAGTACTTATAGAACTATAACTGCTACTTTTAGTGCTTACTTTGCCTTTTTTGCATTGTAAGCATTTAGCAAACTTGCTAATAATATTGCAAGCATAAAAGTTATTAATGTTTTTATATAGTTAGCATAAAAAAAACAGCAATAAAAAATACATAATATACTACTATAATATAAGCAATACAATAATAATATAGCTTAAGCATTTTAGCATACTTAATAAATACAAATTCTAAAGCTATTAGTAATACTTTAGCGCAAAGCACTAAAGCATTTACCTTTATTTTAAAAATTAGCGTTATAGCAAAAAAACATAACAACAAGCAGTTATAAAAGCTTAAACTATATAATAACAAGCTATTAGCTACTTTGCTTAATACTATAAATTAAATAACTAATAAAAACTATAGCAAAATAACTTATAACTTTAAATATATAAGCTTAACATTAGTTAGTATATATACTTAAGTTAAGCTAGTTATAAATATGTACTATAAAAAGCATAGCAGCTATAACAAAATAAATTTTTGTATAATTATAACGCATTAATAACTAATTATATTATAAACTAAGCACTTTAATATATTAAAGCAAGCATAAGCTAAGCATATAGTAATAATAGTAGTAAAAATAATAAAGTTAATAATTAAAAAAGAAAAAAATTAGCATAAATAGCTAAGTAAAATAACTTATTACTTATTGCTACTTTATATTGCTTAATATATAAGCTATTTATAAGCTATGTTTACTTAGTAAGCTTACTATAAAAAGCACAAAAGCAGCTTAAAAAATAAATATATAAAAAATAAACTAAAAAATAATAAGCAATTAACTTTGCTTATAACTTAGTTATAATTTAGTTATAAAAAAACTAGTGCAGCAAAAAACTAGCAGCAATACTAAAGCAAGCAAACTATAATGCACTAGTAATATAATAAAAAAAAATTCAAAAAAAAACTAAAAAAAAAAAGCAGCACACTTAGCTAAATAAATATTAAAACTAAAAAAACTGCTATAAGTAGCACAAAGCAAGCAGCAATACTAAAGCAAGCAAACTACAAAACAGAAAAAATACAGAAGAAAAGAAACTATAAAATAACTACATAAAAATGCACACACTTAATTAACAGCATAATACAAGTAAGCAAACAACCCAAAAGCAGAAAAATAAAAAGCAAAGCACTTAATAAAATCGTAGCAAAACCGGTGCAACCTAAAAATAAATACAAAATGTTTTTACCTAGCTACTAGAAAAAAAGTAAACCGCTTACGGCTTGCTTTCGACCTACAAGCATAGTTTTTACCTGTACATATAAAAAATAAAAACCAGCATAACCAATAGGCCATTAGCTCAAGTAATACAATATATATATAAATAGTCCTTTAAATAAAGGCATTAACTTTAAAAAAAAAACTAATTATAACATTTTACTACTAATTATAATATTATAAACAAAATATTAATAACTATTTTTAACTTTAAAAAGTAAAAAATGCTTTTTTAAATACTTTTTTTTTTATTAAATAATATTTTTTTGCTTATAAACAATATTTTAAAAAAATACTTTCTTTTTATAAACAGTATTTTTAAAAACGCTTTTTTAAGAAAACATTTATTTATTTTTTTATTTAATAGTTAGTTTTAATTTTAAATGTTGTTTTATGTTTATAATATTTTTAAAAGCTTTTTAAAACTTTAAGTTATGTTATTTTTCTTAGTTATTTAACTTATAAACTTTTTTTTCTTACTTTTTAATAGTTTTAGCAAACTTTAAATTAATTTTATAAGTAACTTAAATAATAATTTAGTTATTAAATGTTAATAAGTTTATAACTTTATTTTAAACGCAAAAAACTTTATTATTTTATAAATAAATATTCTTTTTTTTACTTGTTTTATATTTAGTAAAATTATTAAATTTTATTTTACTTTTATTATATTTTTTTTTATGTAGTATTACTTTATTTACTTTGTTTTTATTTTATAGAAAAATATAATTATTTAAGCAAGTTTTCTAATATTTTTTTAAGTAAAAAATCAACAAATGGTTTTTTTAATAAGCTTTAAACGTTATTTAGTATATTTATAATAATAACTATGCTTAATTATTATTTTACAATTAATATTATAAGCTAGTTAAACTAGTTATACTTATTATATTTATTACTTTTATATTACTTTTTTAAATTTTTTAAAACTAAATTATTATAGTTTAAAAAAATATACTTTTTTGCTAAACATACTAATATAGCTATAAGCTTTATTTTTAAAAAACAATTATTTATTAAATATTATTTTTAATATTATAGCAAATAATAATAATAAAGCTTATATAAACATTAATGCTAACATTAATACTAATATTAATATTAGCTTTATTAACATTTTTTAAAACAAAGAAATCTGCGCTTTAATAATAAAGTTTAATAAGTTTATTAATGTTATATAAAAAAACAAAACTTAAAAACTAAGCAATTATTAAAAACTAGCTTACATTAAATATTTTAACCTTTATATTAAAAAGTTCTTTAGTATTAAAAACTATATTCAAATTAAAGCAAATATTTATTAGCGTAATATATACTTTTTTATAAACAACGTTTATAAGTATGCTAAATATTTAATTAAGTAAGCTATTATTTAAAAAAACTTTTTTTAACTTTTTTATAAATTAGCTTAATTACAATAAGCAAACAAATTGCTTATAGTTATAAAACAAATGTATTTTAATAACTTTAAAGCAGCTTTATATAGCTTTATAAAGCGTTTTAAGCTAAATATAATAAACGCTTTATAATAGCTTAAAAGCTTGCAATTTAAATATTTAGCAAATTATATTTAAGCAAGTAAATTTATTTAAAAATAAGCTTTAAGTATTTTTTAACTATTTAAAGCTATAAAGCAAATTATTAATAAATAATAAATGTTAAAAATATATAACTTTTTTTGCTTTTTAATAAAACAACTAGTTATTAAGCTATTAAAAGCTTTTTAAATAAACTAGTTTTTAGCTTACTTTAAAAAAAAGCTAAAATTTATAAAAACGATTTTTTAAAAAAATAAGCGCTTAAGCTACTAATATAGTTTATTAGCAGGGTTGTTATTTCAATACTTAATATAAGGACTAAATTAATAATTATTAAATTAATATTAGTATTAATACTAATTTTAAAATATTAATTTAGTATTAATACTAAATTAATAATACTAATTTAATATTAATAATTACTAATTTAGTATTAGTATTAATTTTAAAATATTAATTTAGTATTAATATTAATTTCGAAATATTAATTTAGTATTAGTATTTTTTTACTAATATTAATTTATAGGGTTAATAATTAGTCCATACTAGCTTAGTATTAGTTTGTACTAGCTTTGTATTTTTTTTTCTGGACTAATACTAGCTTAGTATGTATTAAACTAGCTTAGTATTTATACTAGCCTAGTATTATACTAGGCTAGTACAAATATTAAACGTTAATAATTTAATGAATAATTATTATTTAATAAAACGAATTTTATTGTTTTAAAGAGCTTAAAAAACTAATTATAAATACTTTTTAAAATTAAAAAAAAGCTTTATTTTAAAGGCTAAAAAATTAATTTTATAAAATACTAAATACTAGGCTAGTATGGACTAATACTAGCCTAGTATTTTTTTTCCCGGACTAATACTAGCCTAGTATTAGTCCATACTAGCCTAGTATTTTTTTTCCCGGACTAATACTAGCCTAATATTAGTCCATACTAGCCTAGTATTTTGTTTTCCGGACTAATACTAATACTAGCCTAGTATATACTAGGCTAGTATTTAAACTAAGGACTAAATTACCAACCCTGCTAATTTAGTATTAGTAAATACTAGTTAATATTTAGTAATTATTAAGTACTAAGCTTTAAATAAAGTTAAAATTTAAAAAAAACATTTAAACCTTTAATTAGGGTTAGTAATTAGTCCGGACTAATTAGTACGAACTAAGTACTAATACTAAATTAGTATTTTTTTTCACGGATTAATACTAGTTAGTCCGGATTAAGTACTAATTAGTCCGGACTAATTTAGTACTAATACTAATTTAGTATTTTTTTCTGCGGACTAATACTAGTTAGTCCGGACTAAATACTAACTAGTATTTTTTTTTACGGACTAATACTAAATTAGTACGTACTAAAACTAATTAGTACTTCTTAGTACTTAGTCCGGACTAAGTACTAAATATAAATTATTAATAAAAATTAATTTTTAATATTAAATATTATTTATTATTTAAAAATAATATTATTAGCTAATAATAGAAAAGAGCTTAACTATAAAAAATATTTTAATAATAATTCTATTTTATTAAACATTACTATAAAATAAATAATAAAATATAATAATAAAACTTGTTTATAATAATAAGTTAAATAATAAAGCTTAATTATAAACAGTGTATAAAAAAGCAATAATAAGCTATTAAACGTTAATATAAAAACAATTTAATATAAAATAATTAAACTTACTTGTTTTTAATAATAGATTTAATATAAATGCTTAATTATAAATAATGTATATAAAAGCAATTATAAGCTATTAAACATTAATATAAAATAAAAGTTAATATAAAAATCATAAAACTTACTAGTTTAAATAATAAGTTTAATATAAAAGCTTAATTATAAACGGTGTATAAAAAGCAATTATAATTTATTAAACGTTAATATAAAATAAACCATAATAAAAAAATAATAAAAAAACGTACTTTTTAAAAATAATAGG
>MU400858.1:0-30884 GCA_022578965.1 Xylaria sp. FL1777 | reverse complement strand
ATTAATAAAATAATTAAATAAAATTATTATTAATAGCATAAATTTTATATAATATATTAATAAACAAAAATATAAACATATTTTTGCATAAAGCTGTTTATAAATAGCAAGTAACTATTAAAAAACAAAAAAAAATATTAATAAAAGCATTTGTTATTTTAACTATAGTATTTTAAGCAAAAATTATTATAATAAAAATTAAAACGCTATAAGCTAAACTATAACTACGCTTTTAATTTTTATAATAACAAATGTTAATATATTATAATAAAAAACGAACTAAAAAACTAACCTTTAAAAAAGAAAACAAAGTTTATTTGCTATAACAAAAACAAAATGCAAACATTAATATTTTTTAAATTAAAATAAAATAACTAAGCAATAAATTAAAATTTAAAAAACTTAGCTTTTTTAAAATTAAAGAAGTTATTTTATTTATTAACTATAAACTGTTATTACTAAAAAATATGCAAATTTATTTTATTTTTTATATTTTTTTACTAAAACTAGCACTTATTAAAATATTTATTAAAACATAACTAAAAATAAAAATAAATTAAAACGTTTATAAAGTTAAAAATATATTAAATTTTTGTTAAAACAATAATAACTTAAAGTATTTTATTAAATAAAAAAAATATTTATATGCTAATAATATTTAAAAACTTAAAAAATACTTAAAAACTATTAAAGTAGTTATAAATTAGTTTTATTGCTAATATTTTAACTGTTTAAAACTAGAAAAAAAAGGTTAACTTTAAAAAAAACGCTTAAAAAATTTTAATTAAATTTAAATAAAGTAGCTTGTGTTGTTTTAGCTTGCTTTTTTTATTATTTTTACTGTTTTATTAGCGCTTTTTGTTTTTTTTTAATATGTTTTATTTTGTTTAGTTTATTTAAGAACTAAAGCTTTTGCTAAACTATTTTAATACTTTTTGCTTTTAAAAAACGTTTTTATATATAAAGCTAAGCTAACTTGCTTAAAACAAAATTAAAGCTATTTTAAGCTTGTTTTAGTTTTTTTTAAACTAAAAGTAACTATTGCTTTATTTGCTTTTTTTTTTTTTTAAAATAATAGTATTTAAAAATTATATTGCTAATTAAGTTAATTAAAACTTTTAATTTGTTGCAAAAGCAACTAACACGTATATATTTAAAACAATAAAACATATTATTTATTATTTTGCATATTAATAACTAATTAAAGCAGCAAAAATAAAGCATAATTTTATAGCTAGTAAAATTAATAAAAAAAGCAAAAATAAATTTTTGCTTTGTTTTAAATAAGCAGTTAGTTTTTTTAATGCGCTTTAATATTATAACATATAAAAAAAAAAAAAAAGAAAAATACTTACAGAAAATTATTAAAACAACAATTTTAAAAAAAAAGAAATAATGTTATAAAATTAGCATTAAAATAACTTTTAAAGCAGCTTAATGCTTTTATATATATTTTGCATTTTTTTTTTTGCTAATTAAAGCTAAAGTTATATAATAATTTACTTAGTTTATTAAGCTTATAGTAATTTAAGGCTTATTAAGCTTATAATAATTTAAAGCTTATTAAGCTTACGGTAATTTAATGCTTATTAAACTTATAGTAATTTAAAAAAAGTTACTACTTTTTTTACTTTTTTTTTGTTTATATAAACATATATTTTCTATATTTAGTTATTTATTTAGTTT
Source organism: Xylaria sp. FL1777 (assembly GCA_022578965.1). Classification (NCBI taxonomy): domain Eukaryota; kingdom Fungi; phylum Ascomycota; class Sordariomycetes; order Xylariales; family Xylariaceae; genus Xylaria; species Xylaria sp. FL1777. The sequence continues at coordinate 29,198 of MU400858.1, read as the reverse complement.
TAGTTTTTTAGCTATTAATTTTTTATAACTGCTAAGCACTAATATATTTATTACTTTTAATTTTTTAAGACTTTTATTAATGCATAGTAATAAAAGTATTCCGAAAACTTCTTTAACGGACTACTATTAAGGATTTTATTATTACTTGCAAATTAAAACCCCAAGGGCAAACCTATTATATTAGTATATAACAGGTTTATTATAAGTTTATATTATGCTATAAATAAATAATATATAAGGTTATATAAATAAAATATATATATAAATGTTTTTTAATTAAGCTATAACTATATATAAGTTAAACTTTTTAGTTTTTATAGCTTTATAATAATAAAGGCCTAAGTATTTATTTTTTATAGTTGCTTTAATATTATAATTTTTGCTTGTAAATATTTTAAAATTAAAGCTTTTTTTATATATTGTTTAAATTAATGCGTTTTATATTTTATATATTTTTTAGTTATACGTTTTTTAGCTAATGTATTTTTTAATAATAAGTTTTTAGTAATATATCTTTTAGTTTATAGGTGTATTAATAATAATTCTTTTAGTTAATAAATTTTTAGCAATATATTTCTTAGTTTATAAATATTCTTTAGTTAATAAGTATATTAATAATAATTCTTTTAGTTAAAAGGTTTTTAGTAATGCATTTTTTAGTTTATATATGTCTTTTAGTTAATAAGCGTATTAATAAAAATTCTTTTAATTTATAAATGTTTTTTTGTTAATAAATATATTAGTAAAAATCCTTTTAGTTTATAAGTGTTTTTTTATTAATAAGTGTATTAACAACATTTTTTTTAGTTAATAAGTTTATTTAAACCTTTTGTTTAATTAGCTTATATTAGTTTTAACTTATATATATCTTTGCTAGTTTATATATTTTTGCTAGTTTTTATTTTTGCTAGTTTGTATTTATTTTATACTTAGCTTTTTATTAAGTAAATTAAATAGCTTTAACTTTTTATTTATTATACCTTTAATATTTTAGCTATTTATTAAGTAATAATATTAAACTGTTACGAAATTAGCACTAGGGTAGCCTTTAAAGCGGCTTAATGCTTTTATATATACTTTGCACCTTTTTTTTTGCTAGCTAGAGCTAAAGTTATATAATAACTTATTTAGCTTACTAGGCTTACAGTAATTTAAGGCTTATTAAGCTTATAGTAATTTAAAGCTTACTAGGCTTATAGTAATTTAGTGCTTACTAAACTTGCAGTAATTTAAAAGGAGTTATTACTTTTTTTATTTTTTTTTTGTTTATATAATTATGCACTTTTTATATTTAATTATTTACTTAATTTTAGTTTTTTAGCTATTAATTTTTTATAACTATTAAGCACTAATATATTTATTACTTTTAATTTTTTAAAACTTTTATTAATGCATAGTAGTAAAAGTACTTCGAAAACTTTTTTAATGAACTACTATTAAAAATTTTATTGTTATTTATAAATTAAAACTTTAAAAGCAAACCTGTTATATTAATATATAATAGGTTTGTTATATTTTAATAGCTTTTTAATTAATAAAACTTAATATATAAAAACAAATATTAATATAAAAAGTTAAGTAATAAACAATTTATAAAATAAACTTTTAAAAGTATACTAAAGAAATATTTAAAAAATAAAAATACTAAATAGTATTACATAAATAAACTTTATTTAATAATTAATAAAACTAGATTTAAGTTATACTATTAAAAACAAAAAGTTAAAAATTAAGTTTAAAAATTTTAAAGATTTTTAAAATTAGCAACGTACTAAAATAATAAACTTTAGTATTTTTATTAGTTACTTTTATTAAAAGAAAAATAGTAGCAAAAAAAAAAAAGTTAAGCAGCAGTAATAAAAAAGAACTAATATTAATATTAGCGCTATAAAGTAAACTAGTTGCTTTAACTTAAAGAATAGCTTAAATATTAAGCGTTATAACTTTTAAACTAGCATAAATATTAGTTATAATAATTAAAGCAGCAATAATAACTGCTATTATAATAATAAATTAAAGCTTTAAATAAGTAATTATATTATAACTAACATTAATATTACTATTAGTAAACTTAATGCTTATTTTTATTATTATTATACTTAAAGTAATAACTTAAAATAAAAAACTTAACTTTTTATTATTATTACTGCTTTTATTATTAAGATTATTTATAATGTTAAAAATACTAAACATTAAAAGTTTTAAACTTATTGCTTTAAAGCTTTATAATAGATTTATAAATATAAAAGCTTTTTTAATTTACGTTAAACTTTATTTAAAATAGCATTTTATTACTATTATAAAAAAAAACTAAAAAATAATAACTATTTTATAATTTTTGTTAAAAAAAGTACTAAAATAATTTTAATTTATTTTAAAGAATTTTTTAAAAGCTAATAAGTTAACTAATTTTAAGCTAAAAACAAAAGAAATTTTTAAAAACTATATTAAGTTTAAAAATTAAATAAAAGTACTGTTTAAAAATATTTAAAAGGCAAAACATATAAAAAAAGCACTTTATTACTTAAAACAAATAAAAGCAGTAGTAAATTATGTTATAAAATTTAAACAATTAATAATAATTTTAAAATTGTTTAAGCTTATATTGTTTTATTTATTTTATAGTAAACTTAAAACTTAAGTTTAAAATAAACTATGCAAAATAAATAAACTAACAAAAATTAATACATATATTAATATAGCTATTATAATTAATTAATAATTATTTAATTAATACTTTAAAACTAAAAGAACTAAAAAAAACAAGAAAAAAAATATTTAAAAAAGTATTAAATAAAAATTTAAGCAAATTAGTAAAGTTTAGAAATAATAACCTTAAGATATATTTAAAGTTAAATGTTATAACTACAAAAAAAAAGAATACTTTTAAAAATAATGCTAATTTAAGAAAAAAAACGGAAAAAAAAGCTATAAAAAGGAAAAGATTTTTTAATTTAAGAAAAAAGTACAAGTTATAAAAGTTTAAAACAATAAAAAACAATAAAGCAATTTAAAAAATATGTTTTTAAAGCAAAAATATAAAATTGCTGTTTTAAGTTAAAACAAAAGTGCTATATTAAATAAATTTAAATGCTTTATTTATATAGGTTAAAATAAATAAATATATAAATATTATTTAAAAGCTTTATAGTTATTAAAACAAATTATAAAAAAATATATTTGCTATATAAATAATTAAAGTTGTTTAATATATAACTTAAAAAAATAGTTTAATTAAAAGTAACAAATAATAAAAAGTAGTAAGTTAATATAGTTAATAAATTTATAAAACTATAAAAACTTTAAACTATTAAAGCTTAAAATATAGCTTAAAAAAAAGTTATGTTTAAAAAAATAAAACTATAATTATAAATAGTATAATTATTAAACTAATTATAAATTATTAAAATACTTAGTTATTAAATAAACTTAAAAAAACAAAACTTATATAACTTTAAAGCAAAAATAAATAAAATTAAAAGCTATAAAAAATACTATAAAGAAAAAACTAATAAAAATAAATAAAATATTTTTATAGTTTAAATTGCTTTAAATATAACAAAATAAAAAAGCACTAATAATTAGCATAAAAACTAATATGTTTTAAAAACTAAAGCTAGCAATTTAACTAATTGCTAAAAGTTATTACTATAATAAAACTATAATAAAAAATAATAATAATATTTTATGCTTAAAAAATTTAAAACATAACAAAATATTATAAAATTGCTATATAATATATTATTGCTATTAATATTTACTTAATAAACTAAAAAATAATTAGTTTTTTAAACAAATTGCAAAAATAAAAATATAGAACTTTTATAAATTAAAGTAGTTAGTTATAACTATAGTTTATTATAAAAATTTATAAAAATTTATAATATTTAAAAAAGATTTTAATTATACTTATAATATTATTTTAAAAAAATATAAAAATAATTATTATAAATATTACTAGCTAATTAAAGCACAATTATACTAAAAAATAGTTGCTAAAAGTAAAAAAGCTTAAAAACTACAATTTAAAGCTTAACTAAAAGCAAAAATAAAATAAAGCGCAATAATATTTAAAGTGCAAAATAAAATAAGTATTTAAACATTTTATAAAGAAAAATTAAAAAATAAAATAAACATTTGCTAAAAAAGCAGCAAATAGCTAAAAAAACTAAGGCTTTATATAAAGTTTAATATAATAATTAGTAAAACTAATTTAAAGTTAAACTTATATATTAAAAAAAAAAGTATAACATTTTAATTAATTTAAAAGTATAAGCTAATATAATTTTATTTAAAGTAGCAAAACAAAATAAAATTTTCTAAAAATATAAGTAAAGATCTTAAAAAATTAAAAGATTTAATAAAAGTACTTTTAGCTATAATAACGGTTATATATTTAAAAAAACTAAACTTTTTAATATATTTATATAAAAACATAAAAAATAAATTGTATTAAATATTGCTAATATATTTAATTATAATATTATTTTAGGAATATTATAGCTAAAAACTAGCGATTTTTTGATTTAATAAAAAGCAAAAACTATTAATTAAAAAAGTAAAAAATAAAGCAAAAAAATTAGAAAAATTGCAAAAGAAATCCTGAACAAAATATTAAAAGTATATTATAGATTTTATAAACTATTTAAAAAAAAAGAAAAAAAAGAACTTTTTAAACATAGCTTATAAAATTACTACATTTTTATTAAGAAAAAATGTTAACTAAAGCTTTATTAAGTATATTATATAAGCTTAAATAAAATAAACGCTTTATAAAAATATATTTAAAAAAATTTAGCAAAGAGATTTTTAAAAAAATTTTAGTTATTTGTTAAATATTTTATAGTGCTAGTACTTAAAATAAAAAATAAAAAATAATTAATTAATAAAAAAAAAAAACTAGTATAATAAGTAGTAGTTAATTATTAATTATTAAACATAATTACTATTATAAATAAATATTTTTTTACTTTGCTAATAATTATAAGAAAAAATATTAGCTAAGCAAAATAGTTTATAGCAGTTAATATTTTAAATAAATATTATGCTATTAAAATAGCTAAAAAAAAAAAATAGAAAACTGCTATATAAACAGTATATAAATTATATAAGTATATAATTATGCTATAAAAACTATAAAACGTATTAGTTAGCTTTTAATATATAATAATAACAATTTTACGGAAGTTTTTAAATAAGTTTATATTTATTTATTTAAATAATATTTTGATTTACTTTAAAACACTAAAAAAACACAAAAAATATATAACTTAAGTGTTAAAAATACTTAAATAAGCAAAATTATAATTTAATACTAAAAAATATATATAGCATATATAAAAAATTAACTTTTTAAGATTTATAATTACTTTAAAATAAATATAAATTTAATAGTTAAAAATTAACATAGTATAAAACTAGAAAATATTTAATTTAGCTACTATTATAAACATATAATAAGCATTAAGATTTTTAAATTATGTTTAAATGTTAATTTAAAACTTTAGAAAAATGGCATTTTATTTTATAAAGTATACAAAGAAAAAATATAAAAGAAAATTTTTTTTAATTTTAAAAGAAACTTAAAAAGCTTTTAAAAAATTAAAATTAAAAGTTACTTTTAACTTTATAGTTAAACTACTTAATTTATAAAAAAAAAAAAAGCTAAAAATAAATGCTTTAAATAGTATAATTATAAAAGTTTTAAAACAACTAAAAAATAACAAAAAATAGCATTTAGTAGCTTATTGTTTTAAAGCATTATAAAACGTAGCATTATAATATTTTATATATAATAAAGAACTATTTATAATTATTATAGCACTTAAAAAGTAAGAACTGTTTTTTATAAAAATTATAAAGCTAATTAAAATTTATTTAAATTATTAGAACTTAATAAAATTTATAACTATATAAAAGATTACTAAACAATATAAAAATTAAATGGTTTTTTTTTTTAAGTTTAATTTTAAAATATGTTATATTAAGAAAAAAAAAAACATTTAAGCAAATATACTTAATTAACAAAGTTAAAAAAGATTTAAAGTTTTAAAAAAAAATATTTAAGTGCTGCATTTTTAAAGAAATAAAAGCTTAAAAGTTGAAATTATACTTAAGAACTTTATAAATATATAGCTATAATAAGCTTATAATTTAAAGAAGTTAGGATAACTACGAAAATATAAAAGATTAAAAAATAATAAGCTAATATATAGATATAAGGTTTATTTACTGGAATTTTTACGAAATAAGTTTATTAAGAAATTTTATAAATACTTATTATATAAACATTAAAAAACAACAAAAATAGTTCAATAATTATAAAAAAAATACGATTTTTTAAAACTATAAAACATAATTAAATTTATTATAAAAAAGTATAATATTTATAACAAAGCTAAAGTAGCTTAATATAAGCTTTATAAATTGCTACAACTTATATAAATACTTAAATAAGCATAGCATACTATTGCTTAAAATTTTATTATAGCATTACTTTTATTAACTAATTTAGTTATAAAAGTATAATATAATAAAATATAGGTTATTATTAATAAACTTATTAAGTACGCTTATTTTTTACTATTTAAAGAAAATATAATAGCTAAATAACTTATATATGCTTTTATATATTAATATTTAAATAAATATAAGCTATTAAAAAAAATTGTTTTAAATTAAAATAAATTGTTTACTTTTAAGTTTAAAACTAGTTTTTTTAAACTTATTAGTGTTAAACTAAAGTTTTTAACTATTTATTATTTATAAACAAATAAACAAACAAAAAAACTAAATTAAATATTAAAACAATATTTATAAAGTTATATTAACTATTAATAAAACAATTAAGTAAAACTATTATTAATAGCATAAATTTTATATAATATATTAATAAATAAAAATATAAATATATTTTTGTATAAAACTATTTATAAATAGCAAACAACTATTAAAAAACAAAAAAAAACATTAATAAAAATATTTGTTATTTTAACTATAGTACTTTAAGCAAAAACTATTACAATAAAAATTAAAACGTTATAAGTTAAACTATAACTATGCTTTTAATTTTTATAACAACGGATGTTAATATACTATAATAAAAAACGAACTAAAGAACTAACCTTTAAAAAAAAAAACAAAGTTTATTTGCTATAATAAAAACAAAATGCAAACATTAATATTTTTTAAATTAAAACAAAATAACTAAGCAATAAATTAGAATTTAAAAAACTTAGCTTTTTTAAAATTAAAGAAATTATTTTACTTATTAACTATAAACTATTATTACTAAAAAATATGCAAATTTACCTTATTTTTTACATTTTTTTATTAAAACTAGCATTTATTAAAACATTTATTAAAATATAATTAAAAATAAAAACAAATTAAAACGTTTATAAAGTTAAAAGTATACTAAATTTTTATTAAAATAATAATAACTTAAAATATTTTATTAAATAAAAAGAATACTTATATATTAATAATACTTAAAAATTTAAAAAACATTTAAAAACTACTAAAGTAGTTATAAATTAGTTTTACTGCTAATATTTTAACTGCTTAAAACTAAGAAAAAAAAGTTAATTTTAAAAAAAACACTTAAAAAGTTTTAATTAAACTTAAATAAAGCAGCTTGTGTTGCTTTAGCTTGCTTTTTTTGTTGTTTTTGCTTTTTTGCTAGCACTTTTTGTTTTTTTTTAATACGTTTTATTTTGTTTAGTTTATTTAGGGATTAAAGCTTTTGCTAAACTATTTTAATACTTTTTGCTTTTAAAAAACGTTTTTATATATAAAGCTAAACTAACTTGCTTAAAACAAAATTAAAGCTATTTTAAGTTTGTTTTAATTTTTTTTGAACTAAAAATAGCTATTGTTTTGCTTGCTTTTTTTTTTTTTTAAAACAATAATATTTAAAAACTATATTATTAATTAAGTTAATTAAAACTTTTAATTTATTGCAAAAGTAATTAGCGCGTATATATTTAAAACAATAAAATATATTATTTATTATTTTATATATTAATAACTAATTAAAGTAGCAAAAGCAAAGCATAACTTTATAGCTAATAAAATTAATAAAAAAAGTAAAAATAAGTTTTTGCTTTATTTTAAATAAGCAGTTAGTTTTTTTAATGCGTTTTAATATTATAATATGCAAGAAAAAAAAAAAAAAAAAATATTTATAAAAAATTGTTAAAACAACAATTCTAGAAAAAAAAGAATAATGTTATAAAATTAGCACTAAAGTAGCTTTTAAAACAGCTTAATGCTTTTATATATATTTTGCACTTTTTTTTTTGCTAGCTAAAGCTAAAATTATATAATAATTTATTTAGTTTACTAAGTTTATAGTAATTTAAAGCTTATTAAGCTTATAATAATTTAAAGCTTATTAAGCTTATAATAATTTAATGCTTATTAAACTTGCAGTAATTTAAAAAAGATTACTATTTTTTTTACTTTTTTTTTATTTATATAATTATGCATTTTTTGTATTTAGTTATTTATTTAGTTCTAGTTCTTTAGTTATTAATTTTTTATAACTGCTAAGCATTAATATATTTATTACTTTTAATTTTTTAAAACCTTTATTAATGCATAGTAGTAAAAGTACCTTAAAAACTTTCCTAACAAACCACTATTAAGAATTTTATTGTTACCTATAAATTAAGACCTTAAGAGCAAACCTATTATATTAATGTATAATAGGTCCGTTATATAAACTTACTACAAAAGATATTTTGTAATTAATTTTGCTTACTTTTTCTAAGTAAAGTAATTATTTAAATTGTTGCAAAGTAATAAAGCTAATATTTTATTAAAGCCTTGCTGCTTTTAATATTTCATTTTGCTACTATATATTAATAAAGTAATACCTCTTTTTTTTCTTTTTTAGCTTTAATAACACTTTTATTTATTTAGCTATATATATTTAGCTTACTAAAAAAATAGAAAACTAAAACATGCTTGCTGCTAAAAATAAACTAAAATAGCTTATTAAAAACAGCAATAAACTATAATAGACTTATTATATATTAATATAACAAGTTTGCTTTTGGGGTTTTAATTTATAGATAATAATAGGATTTTTAATAGTAGTTCGTTAGGGAAGTTTTTAAGGTACTTTTATTATTATGCATTAATAAAGGTTTTAAAAAATTAAAAGTAATAAATATATTAATGCTTAGCAGTTATAAAAAATTAATAGCTAAAGAACTAAAACTAAGTAAATAATTAAATATAAGAAATATATAATTATATAAACAAAAAAAAAGTAAAAAAAATAGTAACCTTTTTTAAATTATTACAAGTTTAATAAGCATTAAATTATTATAAGCTTAATAAGCTTTAAATTATTATAAGTTTAATAAGCTTTAAATTACTATAAGCTTAGTAAACTAAGTAAGTTATTATATAACTTTAGCTTTAGTTAGTAAAAAAAAAAATGCAAAATATATATAAAAATATTAAGCTGTTTTAAAGGCTATTTTAATGCTAATTTTATAACATTATTTCTTTTTTTTTAGAATTGTTATTTTAATAATTTTCTGTAAGTATTTTTTTTTTTTTTTTTTTTTATATGTTATAATATTAAAACGTATTAAAAAAACTAACTGCTTATTTAAAATAAAGCAAAAACTTATTTTTGTTTTTTTTATTAACTTTATTAGTTATAAAGTTATGCTTTGCTTTTGCTGCTTTAATTAATTATTAATATACAAAATAACAAATAATATATTTTATTGTTTTAAATGTATATATATTAATTACTTTTATAATAAATTAAAAGTTTTAATTAACTTAATTAATAATATAGTTTTTAAATATTATTGTTTTAAAAAAAAAAAAAAGCAAGCAAAACAACAGTTATTTTTAGTTTAAAAAAAATTAAAATAAGCTTAAAATAGTTTTAATTTTGTTTTAAGCAAGTTAGCTTAGCTTTATATATAAAAACGTTTTTTAAAAGCAAAAAATATTAAAATAGTTTAGCAAAAGCTTTAGTTTTTAAATAAACTAAACAAAATAAAACGCATTAAAAAAAAATAAAAAGCGTTAGTAAAAAAGCAAAAATAATAAAAAAAGCAAGCTAAAGTAATATAAGTTACTTTATTTAAGTTTAATTAAAATTTTTTAAGCGTTTTTTTTAAAGTTAACTTTTTTTTTTTAGTTTTAAGCAGTTAAAATATTAGCAGTAAAACTAATTTATAATTACTTTAGTAATCTTTAAGTATTTTTTAGGTTTTTAAGTATTATTAGCATATAAGTATTTTTTTTATTTAATAAAATATTTTAGATTATTATTGTTTTAATAAAAATTTAGTATATTTTTAATTTTATAAACGTTTTAATTTGTTTTTATTTTTAGTTATGTTTTAATAAATATTTTAATAAATGCTAGTTTTAGTAAAAAAATATAAAAAATAAGGTAAATTTATATATTTTTTAGTAATAATAGTTTATAATTAATAAGTAAAATGATTTTTTTAATTTTAAAAGAGCTAAGTTTTTTAAATTTTAATTTATTGCTTAGTTGTTTTATTTTAATTTAAAAAATATTAATGTTTATATTTTGTTTTTATTATAACAAATAAACTTTGTTTTTTTTTTTAAAGATTAGTTTTTTAGTTTGTTTTTTATTATAATATACTAATATTTATTATTATAAAAATTAAAAGCGTAATTATAGTTTAGCTTATAATGTTTTAATTTTTGTTATAATAGTTTTTGCTTAAAGTATTATAGTTAAAATAGCAAGTGTTTTTATTAATGTTTTTTTTTGTTTTTTAGTAATTATTTACTATTTATAAATAGCTTTATATAAAAATATGTTTATATTTTTGTTTATTAATATATTATATAAAATTTATGCTATTAATAATAGTTTTATTTAATTGTTTTATTTATAGTTAATATAACTTTATAAATATTGTTTTAATATTTAGTTTAGTTTTTTTGTTTGTTTATTTGTTTATAAATAATAAGCAGTTAAAAATTTTAGTTTAATACTAATAAGTTTAAAAAAGCTAGTTTTAAACTTAAAAGTAAACAATTTATTTTAGTTTAAAACAATGTTTTTTAGTAGCTTATATTTATTTAAATATTAGCATATAAAAGCATATATAAGTTATTTAGCTGTTATATTTTCTTTAAACAATAAAAAGTAAGCATACTTAGTAAATTTATTAATAATAATTTATATTTTATTATATTATACTTTTATAACTAAATTAATTAATAAAAGTAATATTATAATAAAATTTTAAGCAATAATATGTTATGTTTATTTAAGTATTTATATAAATTATAGCAGTTTATAAAGCTTATATTAAGCTATTTTAGCTTTATTATAAATATTGCACTTTTTTATAATAAATTTAATTATATTTTATAGTTTTAAAAAATTGTACTTTTTTTATAATTATTAAATTGTTTTTATTGCTTTTTAGTATTTATATAATAAATATTTATAAAATTTCTTAATAAACTTATTTTATAAGAATTTTAGTAAATAAACCTTATATTTATATATTAGCTTATTATTTTTTAATTTTTTATGTTTTTATAGTTATATTAACTTTTTTAAGTTATAAGCTTATTATAGCTATATATTTATAAAGTTTTTAAGTATAACTTTAATTTTTAAGCTTTTATTTTTTTAAAAATATAATACTTAAATGTTTTTTTTTAAAACTTTAAATTTTTTTTAACTTTATTAACTAAGTATGTTTGCTTAAATGTTTTTTTTTTTTTTAATGTAATATATTTTAAAGTTAAACTTAAAAAAAAAACCATTTAATTTTTATGTTGTTTAATAATTTTTTATATAGTTATACATTTTATTCAGTTTTAATAATTTAAATAAATCTTAATTAGCTTTGTAGTTTTTATAAAAAATAATTTTTATTTTTTAAATGCTATAATAATTATAAGTAGTTTTTTGTTATATATAAGGTATTATAATGCTATATTTTATAGTGCTTTAAAATAATAAACTATTAAGTGCTATTTTTTGTTGTTTTTTAGTTGTTTTAAAACTTTTATAATTATATTATTTAAAGCATTTATTTTTAGCTTTTTTTTTTTTTGTAAATTAAGTAGTTTAACTATAAAGTTAAAAATAACTTTTAGTTTTAGTTTTTTAAAAGCTTTTTAAGCTTTCTTTAAAATTAAAAAGGATTTTTTTTTATATTTTTTTTTTATATACTTTATAAAATAAAATGTTATTTTTTTAAAGTTTTAAATTAACATTTAAACATAGTTTAAAAATTTTAATGCTTATTATATATTTATAACAATAGTTAAATTAAATATTTTTTAATTTTATACTATATTAATTTTTAACTATTAAATTTATATTTGTTTTAAAGTAATTATAAATTTTAAAAAGTTGATTTTTTATATATGCTATATATACCTTTTTGTGTTAAGTTATAATTTTGTTTATTTAAGTGTTTTTAATACTTAAGTTATATATTTTTTATATTTTTTTAATGTTTTAAAGTAAATTAAAATATTATTTAAATAAATAAATATAAACTTATTTAAAAACTTTTATAAAATTATTATTATTATATGTTAAAAGCTAACTAATATGTTTTATAATTTTTATAGTATAACTATATATTTATATAATTTATATACTATTTATATAATAGTTTTTTATTTATTTTTTTTAGTTATTTTAATAGCATAATATTTATTTAAAATATTAACTGCTATAAACTATTTTGCTTAACTAATATTTTTTTTTATAATTATTAACAAAATAAAAAAGTATTTATTTGCAATAATAATTACGTTTAATACTTAATAATTAATTATTATTTGCTATATTAGTTTTTTTTTTTATTAATTAGTTGTTTTTTATTTTTTTATTTTAAGTATTAATACTATAAAATATTTAGTAAATAATTAAAACTTTTTTAAAAATCTTTTTGCTAAATTTTTTTAAATGTATTTTTATAAAGCATTTATTTTATTTAAGCTTATATAGTATACTTAATAAAGCTTTAGTTAACATTTTTTTTTAATAAAAATATAGTAATTTTATAAGTTATGTTTAAAAAGTTTTTTTTTTTTTTTTTTTAAATAGTTTGTAAAATTTATAATATACTTTTAGTATTTTATTTAGAATTTCTTTTGCGATTTTTTTAATATTTTTGCTTTATTTTTTACGTTTTTAATTAATAGTTTTTACTTTTTATTAAATTAAAAAGTTATTAGTTTTTAATTATAATATTTCTAAAATAATATTATAATTAAATATATTAGCAATATTTAATATAATTTGCTTTTTGTATTTTTATATAAATATATTAAAAGGTTTAGTTTTTTTAAATATATAACTATTATTATAGCTAAAAATGCTTTTATTAAATTTTTTAATTTTTTAAGATTTTTGCTTATATTTCTAAAGAATTTTATTTTGTTTTATTACTTTAAATAAAATTATGTTAGCTTATATTTTTAAGTTAATTAAAGTGTTATACTTTTTTTTTTAATATATAAGTTTAACTTTAAATTAATTTTTTTAATTATTATATTAAACTTTACGTAAGGCTTTAGTTTTTTTAGCTATTTATTGCTTTTTTAATAAATGCTTATTTTGTTTTTTGATTTTCTTTTATAAAATGTTTAAATATTTGTTTTATTTAGTACTTTAAATATTATTATATTTTGTTTTATTTTTGCTTTTAAGCAAGCTTTAAATTATAATTTTTAAGCTTTTTTACTTTTAATAACTATTTTTTAATATAATTATGCTTTAATTAGCTAGTAATATTTATAGCAGTTATTTTTATATTTTTTTAAAATAGTATTATAAATATTGTTATATGTTAAGCTATCTTAAAAAACAAGGCTTTATTCGAAAAGCTAGATTTGTATTAAAATCTAAGTATAAAGAAAAAAAGAGCTATTCTATAAAGTGGTTTGTGAGAAGTAGCTAAGTAGCTAAATTATAGTGTGTGTGGCTAATAGGTGATTTATGCACTATTAGGTAGTCCATGCATATGCACAAACTAGCTTAGCTACATTAGAGTGTAGCGCAGCTACATTCATTTAGCTATATTAAAACATGAGGCTATAGGGCTATTAGTTATTATACTGTAATTACCCCTCCCCCCCCTAAAAAAAAAAAGGATACTGCTTATATAGTTCGAACAGTTAGTTTTTAATTGCTTTTTAGCTAAAGAAAAAATAGCTTTAGGTATTTGCTTGTTAGCTTTAATTAAGGCCTTTGTTTAATTATGCTACTAAATAGGTTTTTTTATACGTTAAACTTTTAATTGTTTATTTTATGTTATTACTTTTATGTAAGTATAGGCCTTTTTTCTTTTTTTAATTATTTACGATTTTTTTTTTATATAACTTTTTTTTTAGCTATTATTGCTTTATTGTTGTTAAAGTATAGCTTATTAAACTAATTGTTTTTTATAGCTTATAGTTATATTTTTAGTTGCATTAAAGGTTTTATAAAGTTAAAGTTAGCTTTATAAAATTTTTTTAAAGCTTTTGCATTATTTTTAAAGTTTTTTACAAAATATTATTTATTGTTTAAGTTTTATTTTTTTTAATTTACTTAATATTATAGCTTTTAGTAGTGTAGTTAAAAGGCTTATACTTTTTTTACTACGAACTTCTTTTTATTTTTAGGTTTAATTATTTTGCTTTTAAGGTTTTTAAACGCTTGTTTAAGCAAAAAGTTATTTAAGTATTTATATAAGCAGTTAACATAATAAATATTTTTTATTTTTTATAACTTAAGGACTTTAAGTGTATATAAATTATTGTTTTTAAACAAGATTTTAAACTTTTATTATGTTATAAAAAAGTTAAGTTTATTAAAAGGCTTATTAGTTTTTTATAATTGTTATTTCTTTAAAATAAATATATAATTATTAATGTTAAAGTTAAGGTTATATTGTAACTAGTTAATAAAACAGGTTATTTTATTTTGGGTTTAAGTTAGGTATGCTTTTATAATATTAACAAATTCTTTAATTTTTTATGCTTTTTTTTGTGCTTTTTTTTATAGCTTTTTTTTTTTTTAGGCAGTTTGTTTAGTTTTTTTATAGTTATATAGTTTTTTTAGTTAAAGTAAAATAGCATAAAAAAGCTTATTTCTACTTTATAAAAAAATAGTTCTGTAAATTTATATAGTATTATAGCTTGTATATAATTTATAGCAAAAAGTCTTTTAAACTAATCGTTTTAATAATGATTTACGTAAAAGCATAAGCGTTAGTTTAAGTATTTATTTATAATTTTTGCTTGTTTTACTGTTTTATAGTAGCTTACTAAAGCTAAAACATATATAACTTTTATTAGTTTATATAACTTATTTATAAATGTTAATATAAACTAGGGCTTATAATTTAAAGTAATAGTTATAAAAATACTAAACATTTTAAAAGAACTTTTATAATATATTTTTACAGCATTTTTTGCAGTTATATATATTATATAAAAGATTGTTTAAGCGTGCTTTTTTAGTTAGTTTACTATTATTAGCGCGTTATTATATTTATGTTTGTTTTTAAGCATTTGTTTAAAGTTTATTACTAAGTGGCGTTATATTTAGTTCAAAATAAAAAGCAGCTATAGTTTGCTAAAGGTTTTATCTTAAAGTATTTTTGCAAAGCAATAGTTTATATAATTAGCAATATACTTATTATAGTCTTTTTTTAGTTTAAGCTATTAATAATATTAAGCTATTAGCTATTATGTTTTAATTTGTTTAAAGTAAGCTATAAATATTTCTTTATGCGTTTTTTTAATTAATTAAGTACATAAAAGCAAGTAGTTAATAATAATTAGTTAACTTTTATAAGTAATTAAACTATTTTTTATTTTTTAAGGGTTATTTATAGTAATAGCGGTTGCTTTTTAGCAATAGATTGTTATGCTGTAGTTTTTACGGTTTTTTTATAGTATGCAAGCTATTAATTAAGCACTTTAAAGTACTTTTTTAATACATAATAGCAATATAGCTTGTTTTTTTTAAGCAAATATAGTTTAAATAATTAATTAAAATAAAGTAAAGTGCTAATAAGCTTTTTTTTTTGCTTGTTATATTTATAAGTTCTTTTGTTTATAAAACAAGGCATTAGTTATTATATTTTTTTTTTTTAGCTAAAAAGTAATAAAAAAGTTATATTTTAAGAACAAAATAGCTTAGCTAGCTTATTTAAAGTTAAAATGTTGTTTTTTTCTAAAATATTTTAATGCTTAATAGTTAATAATAACTAGAAAAAGGTTTCTATAAGTGCTAATTAATTTAGCTTGCTATTTTTTTAGAGCTAAAACTATAGCTAACATTTTTTTATTATAAATATTATAATTAAGTTTAGCGTTATATATTGTTTTAAAATAAAAAGCTATAAAATGCCAAATGTTTTTATAATGCTATAATATTATATTTGCTATTACGTTATTTAACGCATTAGTTTTTACTTTTATAAATAAACTATAGTTAAAGTGTTTAAAAGTAAATATAAAGGTTAAAGCTTTTTTTAATTATTAAAACAACTTTTTATATTTTTTTGTTTATTTAAAAAAAGTGTTTTTTTTAGTTAGTTTGTTTAATAGTATTATTATTTAGCTATATTTTTTAACAAATTTGCAATAAAAGTTATAAAAGCTTAAAAAAGATTAAACTTTTTTCACTATAGTAGGTAATTTTTAGTTTTAAACAACTTTTATTTTGCTAGGATTAACCTTTATACTTTTAGTATTAATAATATAGCTAAAAAACTTTGTTTTAATTACGTAAAATTTTAACTTTTTAAGGTTAGCTTATAGACTTATACTTTAAAGTTAAATAAGTACTTTTTAAACGTATACTTAGTGTTTTTTTAGGCTATTAAAGTAAATTAGAATATTGTTTACGTAAGCGCTACAAAAATCGTTAAAGTAATTAAATAAAGTATTATTAATATATTATTAAAACGTAAACGGTTTATTTGTTAATTTAAACAGTAAAACGTAATAATAATACAATTTATAATATATATAAAACGTTATTAAGTTTTTATAACTAAGGTGCATATATATACAGTAAAATGCTTGTTATACGTTTATTTTAGTAAAAATTTTTGCTTTAAATATCCAAGACAAGGTTTTTTTAATAAGTAGTAAAAGGTACTTGTTTTTCTATAATAGTTCATTAAGTTTGCAGTAGTTTATGCAAAAGCAAAGACCTTTGTTAGGTTTTTTAATAAATAAAACAAAGGATGCAAATAGTGCATTACTTGGTTTTATAAATTCTTTGCATAAATTATTAACTAAGTATGCTTATATAGCCTTTAGCTTGTTTAGTGATATTTTATATAAAAAGAAGTATTATATGTTTTTCTGTGATTTTTTATTAATAAACTTAATCTTGTAGTTTATACTAAAGTAGTTAAGTAGCAAAGTGTTAAAATTTACTTTATTAAAAGTACGCAGTAAATTATAGTACTTTTTAAATATAAGTTTTAAGGCTTTCTTTTTTAACTTTTTGTTTTTAAAGTTAAAAAAGTTATTTTTTTTTTCTTTGCGGTTTTTAATAAGCTTATTAATTTAATGAATACTAAAAACTTGTATTTTGTTATAAAACTTGTTTTTATAAACTATAGCTTTAAAGATAATTATATTAATATTAACGGTATTTAGTAATTGTTTTTTATATTAACTTATATTATTATATTATATGCAGTATAGCTTTTAGATATTAGTTTTTATTTTAGGTGCTTTAAACTAAAATGGTTCTTGCGTTTGTATTTCTTTAGTTATATTATCCTTTTATTAATTATAACCTTTTTTACCCCCCTTAATACAAACTTGGAATTTTGGTCTAAAGTAACTATATTGATTTTTCTGCTTACGTTTTTATTTAAAAAACAACAAACTATAATTTATTTACGCAGCAACTTTAAATCCGTTTAAAGTTATACCTAATTAATTAATTATCGTATTTTGTATATAGTTATATTTTTTTTGTATTTTTTTAACGCTTGGTTTTTGTTATATTACATACTATAAATTTTTTAACCGAAATATTGTTTTTTTTACTATTATTTCTTTTACGATTACTTTGCTTGCTTATATAGTTTATTATATTAGCGTTTATACTACTTTTTATATTTAAATTAACTAATTTTTTTAATACTACTTTTATTGCTTTTAACTTTAAAGATAATTTTAATTATAAAAGCAATAACTTAAATAAAGAATCTAATTTTATACATTAGTAATAAGTTATAATAAATATATAAAAGTATTAATATTATAATTGTAATTAAAGCTATAATTTTTATTAGTTTTTAAAAGAATAGCTTTTATTGCAAACTACAATTAATAACTAGTTAAAGCTATAAATGCACAAAATAGTTAACGTATTAAAAGACTTTAAAGTTTAATAGCGTTTTTAAAAAGCTAGTATTTAAATAAAATTTAAGAAAAATAATGTAAGTTATAATATTGCTAATATTTTTGCATTTTAAAATAAGCTTTTTACTTTATTTAAACAACTAGCTTTTATTAAATTTAATCTTAAGGTATTTAAAGCTTTTAGTAAAAAGCCCTGCTAAATTAAAAATGTTTATAATATGTAATAAATTAAAAAGTTATTTTGTTTTTTTTAGTTTTAAATTTAAAACGCATTTTTATGTTTTGCTGCTTTTTTTTTAAGTATTTTTATAAATTAGCAAACTAGAGTTATAGCTCTTAGCTATATAGCTACTATTATATTAGCTATTAGCTATTATATTAGTATAGCTATTAGTTTAGTTATTATATTAGTTATTATATTATAGTATTATAGCAGTTAGTGGTGTAAGTGGCTTAATTATATAACTTATAACCTATAAACTTTATACTTTATTATAAGCTAAAAATAAAAGGTTTTAACTATAGCAGCTTAGCTAGCTATGTTTTTTTTACTTTTTTACTTTATAATTAAAGTGTATTACTAAGTTAATACTATATAACATATGTATAGTGCGCTGTTATAACAATTATAAGGTCTTTAAATATTTACACTTTTGTAATAACTTTATAACCTTTTAGTCTTTTATAGCTGTTTAAACTTATAATTGCTGCACTTAAGCTAGCATTTTAAAATATTAATGCTTGCATTAACTTTTTTATTACTGTTAGCAATGCTTTTATAAATTAACATTTTAGTTAATTAAGTAGCTTTGCTAGCACTTTATTTTTTTAGTTTTAATAATAGCTAAAAAATTAGCATGCTAGCTAGTTATAGCTTTATTAGCTATTTTGCTATAATATATTTTTATATATAGCACCTTATTTATAGCTTTAATAATAGTTAAAAAATTAGCATGCTAGCTAGTTATAGCTTTATTAGTTACTTTGCTATAGTACACTTTTATATATAGCACTTTATTTATAGCTTTAATAACAGCTAAAAAATTAGCATGCTAGCTAGTTATAGCTTTATTAATTACTTACTTTTTATTTTATGTTTAAAGCTTTTGCTTTTATTATATATATTTATATAATACGTAACTAAATTATATACATTTTTAACGCGTTAATATATATATGTTTATATAAGCTAATATTGCTACAAAAAACGTTAGCTAAATATGCTTATAAAGCTAAATATTTTTAATAATAATAGCTAAACATTTTTGCAAAACTATTGTTAACTTATTATTATTTTTTACTAAGTACTAACTTATATAAAACGTTAATAAATTATACTTATTTTAATATAGTAATACCTTTAGCAAAATAGCTAAAATTAACTAATTAATTAACTAATATTTCTGTTAGCTATACTATTTTTAATATATTAACAATTAACTATATTTGCTAAGTTATTAAACCTTTTAAACTAATAAACCTTTTAAGTTTTTCTATAGCTAAAATACTTATTACGCAATATAAATTAATATTAGTTATAAAGTACTTTTGCTTTTTAAACTAAAAAACCTGTTTTAAACAATAAACTAACATGTTTGCTAAGCTGTTTATATATAAAAATCTCATAAACACTTTAAATTTTTGTTATAAACCTAAGTATTTCGTATGCAGTATAAAATTTACTGTTTTAGAAATATTTATGCTTTTTTGAACAGCTTACTACGTATAATATATTTTGCTAGTTAATTTTTAGTGTTTTTTCCGATTATATAAACAGATTACCACTTATTTACACATTACTCACTTAATTAACTAATTTACTTAAAGCTATAGTACTTTTGTTTTTATATAAATTAGCTAGTGTTGCAAATACTATAATTTTAGCTAAGTTTTAAACCTTAGGGCTTAGTTAACTAGTTAATTAGTTAGGTAGTTAACTAGCTAATTAGTTAGTTAGTTAACTTATTTATTATACTTTACTTATTTATACCTCACTTGATTTATTAGTACCTTTGTTTTTATATGAATTATTTATAAAACGAAGTATTAAATAATCTCTTGTAATAAAAGTAAATAAAATAGGTTAATAAGCTACCTAATTAAAACGCTATATATAAGACCTTATAATGAAAGATATAAAAAAGTAAAATAAACTTTTAGTGTAATAGCAAGTAATACTTTTATAAATCTTTTGTTCTTTAGTAATTATATAGGTTTGCTTATATAAACTAAAAATAACAAAAGATTTAAAAGAGTAATTATAGCTTTTAGCTGTATAGCTATTATTATATTAGCTATTAGCTATTATATTAATATAGCTATTAGTTTAATTATTATATTAATTATTGTATTATAGTATTATAGCAGTTAGTAATATAAGTAGCTTAGTTATATAACTTATAACTTATAAACCTTATATTTCACTATAGGCTAAAAATAAAAGGTTTTAACTATAGCAGCTTAGCTAGCTATGTTTCCTTTACTTTTTCACTTTATAATTAAAGTGTATTGCTAAGTTAATGCTATATAACATATATATAGTGCGCTATTGTAATAACTAGGCATAAATTTTATAATATAACTAAAGTTAATACGTTATTTTTTTATATTACTAAAGCATATATAATTATAGCTTTATTATTAAGTATATATGTATTTTTAATAAGCAATTTTTTATAGCAATCTATTAATATTTACTTTTATAGTAATAAAACATAAACTTAAGTAATTAATACTTTTGCTTAATTTAAAATATATATTAGCTATAAGTTTGTTTTAAAACAGCTAAATAAAATAGCTAAACAAAATTATATATATAATAGCTAGTTAATTAATGTTTTAATACTTAAATTAATAAATATATAGCTTAACTTAAAGTGTATTGCTTATAACTTAAGTGCTATATTTATATATAATAATTTTAACTTTAAAAATAATGTTTAAAATTTTAACATAAGTTATAAAAATATTATGCAAAATTTAATTAACTGTTTTATAGTTATTAGTTTAAACATGCTTAGCTTATTTATACAGTTATAATAGCATACTATTATTTTTTTTAAAAAAAAATAGCTTTTTTTTTATTTAACGTTAATTTTAGCTTATATAAATAAAGCAATTAATTATTTATTAGTTTATGCTGTTTGTTTTTTATTTAAATTATTATATTTAAAAAGGTTTGCTTTATTTTTAAATATTGCATAACTACAAAATAACGTTAGTTATATTTTATAAACCTTTACTATTTATAAAAACAAAAAAAAAATATTTAAAGTATATTAAGTTTACAATACTTTATTTTATACTATTTTAAATTATTAAAACTATAATAAATAATTTACAATAGTATATAAAAATTAAAAAACTATATTTTTTATTTAAGCTATAATAGCTGCTTAAATAAAAACAGGCAATATATATAACCGTAAATAATAAATGCTTTTTATATTAGCTTTTTTTTATATTGTGCTAAATTTTATTTAATTAATTTTTTAGACTTTCTAAGATTTTTTCGTAAAACATAACGTATAATTTTTTAGCTGCAAGTAGCATATTAAAAAAAATAAGGTTTAGTATTATTAAGCCTTGCTATTACTACATAATAAGTTTTATGCTTATATTTTAGCGTTTTTAATTTATAACTTAGTTAAATTTAATATATTATTTTTTAATAAAGTTTAACTAAACTATATTTAAACAGCATTAAAAAGCATAAATTTTATATTACTTAAGCAAAAAATTGCAGCTTTATAGTTTTAATAGTTAAAATATGCAAGTTAAACAAAAAAATATACTTAAAATAAAAGCAAATTAATTAACATTAAGTTTTAAAGCTATTATTAATATATAAGTATTATAAAATATTTATTTATAATAATTATAATAGTTTAGCTTAGTAATTATAAAGTACTACATTAAATTATTTTTTATTTTTTTATTTTTTTTTATAAAGAAAAATTTAGTAACTATAAACTAAAAATGTTATATTTTGCTTAGTTATTTTATTTTAATGTTATAAAACTAGAACTTGCAATAAAAATACTGCAGTTAAGCCTTGTTTAGTATACTATAGCTAAAAACAAATAAAAAGCTATTAACTTAGCTTTAAAGCATATTAATAATGCTTTTATAATTAATATAAAAAATAATAAAAACTTTACGCAAAATATTTTTGTTATATTTAATTAATTAGCTATTATAAGCTTTTATATTACTTTAATTTATAGTAATATAAAATAGTTCTTTTAAACATATTAAAATAAGCAGTATATTTTTTTTTTTACTAATTAAAATATTATTAAATATGCTTATAAAATATATATTAATAGCAATACTAAAAAACGTACTAATAGCTATACTACGTTATATAATTTTTTTAATGCACTAAATCTATTAACAAAAAAAAAGCAATAATTTGCTAATACTAAAATTAATAAGTTTAATACTAAAGTTATTTAACTAATTAAAGTTTTAATATAATAAAACATACTAAGTTTAGCTAATAAAAATAAACTATTTATTAAAAGTAATAAAAAATAGCAGCTATATATTTTTAATTATAAAAAAGCAAAAAAAAAAAAAAAAAAACTAAAAAACTATAGCTAAATATAAATTAGCGCAAAATATTATATACGTTTTACTTCTTTTGCTTTTTTTTTAGCTTTTTAAAACTATTATTTATTAGCGATTTTTTATTATGCTTTAATAGTTTAAATTATATTAGTAAATTTATAGCTAGCAATATATTTATATATATAAAAAAAGCATTTAAAAGTAATATAACTATAGTTAGTTTTGCTAAAAATAATAAAACAAAAATTATAGCTATTATTAAGCGTAAAGCTAACTAGCTTAATTATATATTAAGCGTTTAATAAATATTTAACTGCTATTTTGTTTGTATTTTTAGTGTTGATTTTAAGGTTAAACAAGGTATATTTTTAGTAGTATTTTTAATTTATATTTTGTTTACAAAATGCTTAGCATGCTTATTAAAAGCATGCTAGTATATTATAAAAAGTTTAGTATATAAAACATAGTTATATTTTTTTTATTTATTTTATTTAAATATTTTTATAGCATTATAAACTAAAAAAAACACAGTATTTATATTAACTATTTTATTAAACATAATAATAATATACTATTAAACTTTTTTTAGCATAAAATATTTTGCTATACTATTAATAGTAAAGTTTAAATATTAATATAAGTTTATAAAATGTTTTGCGTAAAATTTTTAAAGTTCTTGCTATAAAAACTAAAAAATAGTTTTTTTTTAAAGCATAAACTGCTAGTATATTTTTAGCAGCAACTTTAATAGTTAGCTAAAGTTATAATAATATAAGTTATAATATACTTTTTATTATATATTTTTTTGCTTTTTAATATTTTTATTATTTAGCTATTATAAAAACTATAAAGCATACTTTTTAAAGCATTTTATATTTATAAACTTATATATATTTAGCTAAATAGCTTGCAGCTTATTTTTAAACTTTAGTTTAGCTTTAGTTTATTTAATAAGTTTAATTAGCTTAAACTATTTTAGTTTAAAGTTAACTATTAAACTATTTTTATTTTTAAGCTTATTAGTTATAATTAATTAGTAGTTTAATAACATAAACTATATATAGCTAAACATTAAACTTTTTAATATATTATTGCTTATATTTATTATAAAATGTAAATTACTTTAATTGTTTTTTAGTAGCTTTTTTTTATGCTTTAGTTTAAAAAGCTTAACTTTTTGCGCTTTTAATAAATCGAAATATTAATAAAAAGCAAAAAAAAATGCTATTTTTTATGTTATATTATTTTAAATAGCTTAGCTAAACTTTTATAACAAGTTTAAAAAATCTTTAGAAATAATAAAACTAAACTAAATAATATACGTTATATTACAAATATTTATTTTTATTTTAAAAGCTATAATAATAAGCATAATTTAATAAAAAAAGTTTAGCTTTATAAACTTATTATATAACTGCTATTAGTTATTAAAACGTATATTTATATTATATTTTTAAATAAAGCGCTTTATTTTAGTTAAAATAAACTTTAACTTTTAAAGCTGTATTATTAAAAAATAGCGCGTAATAATAAGCTTTTTTTTGCTATTTATAAAAACAATAGTTTTAAGAATTAAGTATGTTATATTGCATTATGTTTTGCTAATTAAAAAACTTAATTACTAGTAATTTTTTATAATAATACTTTTTTTTATAAAATAAACAATAAAAAATATATTAAGCTAATTAACTAAAGTATAAATAAATTGCAGTTTTTTTAAATAAATACTTTGCTATTAAAATTTAGCTTTAAGCAATATAAACTTTTAAGCATTTAAGCTTAATATAGCAGTATAGCTAAACTATAGTATATTTTATAAAATTAACGCTTTTATATAATATATATTAAAGTATATAATCTAGAAATCTTTTTATTAATAAACTATATAAAGCTTATTAATAGCTATAAACGCAATTTTTTAGTTAAACAAAAAGTTATAAAGCAAATTAATAAAGTGTTTTTAAATAACCTGTTTAAGCTTAAAAATAATATATATAAAGCGTTCTAAAGTTAATTTAGCTTATATAGCATTATTTTATTAAACAATAAAAATATATTTTTATAATTACTTATGTAATATTAATTAACCTTTATTATATTATTTATTATTAATAATAAACAAGTATTAAAAATTTAAGCAATTAAATTAAACTAATTTTATTTTAATTGTTTTAATAAATATAACTATAGAATTATTATATTTTATATAATAACTAAAATAGTTTATAACATAATGCTTTTTTTATAATTAATTTAAGCTATTAATATAGTATTATTATAACGAAATATTATACGTTAAATTAATTTAACTTGTTTAGCTTTAAACTTAAGCTTATATAATTTATTAAATTAACAATAATTTAAAATAGCATTAATAATAGTTTATATAAAGTTATATTTTAATATGCGCTATTAGTTATATTTTAATTACAGCAAAATATGCTGCATAAAATATTAAATATAGTTATTAAATAAATGTTTTAATATTGCATTATTAGCTAGTTTATTTAGTTTGCTAAATTTTCTAATAAATTTTAAAAGTTTTAAAGCTATTAGTTTTTCTAAAAAGCAACTATTAACTAAGCTAAAGCTAGAATTATTAAAAGTTTGCAGTTTTATAATAAAGTAAAAAAATAATACTAGTTAATAAATTAACAAATAAAGCTTAACTTTTAACCGTTTAAGCTTAAAACATTATAACATAATAAAATATTTTAATTATAAAGTTAGCGCTAAATATAAATATTATTATAAAAAGCTTTAAGCAATATTATAATTGTTTTTTTTAGGTTTTATTAGTAAATAATTTATAGGTATAAGTAGTATATATATGTATGCAAAATAAACCTTAGCTTGAAAATTAATAAAGGTGCTTTAAACTAAAATACATAAAACGTAAGCTTTAAACTTACAAATATATTTGCACAGGCTCCTAAAGGAGGTAAGTTATGGCTTGCAGCAAGCATAGCTTGCTGTTCTATGTTTCTAGTCTAAGGCACCTAAAATAAATCAGTTTATTAACAAGAGAAGTTTTTTTTAGCTTTAAGCTTTTTTTTAAGCTTACGTTTTGCCTTTTTTTTTTTTTTAATATGTAGGTTTAAAGAGAGAAAAAAAAAGCGCTTTATATAGTAATTTTTCCATTTTTTTAACGTTAGTAGCAATAGAGTTATTCTTTTTTAAGATTTTAGTGATTTATATTTATTAGTTATTTTTCTTTGCAGTAAATTGCTGCTTTTTTTTTTTTGCAGCTTTTTTTCTATTTTATTATTTTGCTTGTTAGCGTTTTGCTAGTACTTTAAATATTGCAGCTAAGTATTAGCTTTATTTATTACGATGTTTTGTTTAAAGTTGCTTATAAGTTTTAATAAAAGCAAGAAAATTAACTTATGTTTTCTGTAATTAAGCAAAATATTGTATGCTTTGAACTATTTTTAACTAAAAATAATGTTGTGCTGCATATTTAACATAAAGAAATGCATTCTAAGAAAAATATGCTTATATACCTTTAAACTTAATATTAAAGCCTTTTTTATTGCTTGTTTACTTTTATTGTTATAACTTATTATAAAGCAAAAGGAAATATTTATAATTATAAGTTATAAGTATTTTAAGATCTTTTTATTAAAGCAAGTGCTTATAGCAATATATAAGCTAGCTTTTGTATTTTTAAAAGAATTAACAGTTATTAAAGAAAGTTTATTATTACTTAAAGTATAAGTATATAAAAAAGGTTTATTTTTAAGAAATCTATTTATAATGTTTTTTTTGCATGTTTTTAAGATATTGTCCTTAGGTAAAAGTTTAATATACTTAGGGTTACTTTTTTAAGTGCTTATTGTTTAAGTTTTTTTGTTTAGCTAAAGCAAAAGTAAATAAAGTTATTTTTTACTTAGTTATAATAGCATTAATATAAGCTTTACAGTTAGTACTAATAATAGCTTTAGTAAGATAATTTTGTATTATATAACTTATTTGTTTATAGTAAAAGCACTTGCTTTTTAAAATAAGCTTTTGCATTTTTTTAGGCGTTATTTTAGATTTAAAAGTAATTTTACTTTAAGAAGCTAAAGCTATACAAAAAAAAGCAGAATGTTTGCTACTAATAATAATTACTATTTTAGTAGTTTTAGCTTGTTTTTTTGTTTTACGTACAGTATTATATTTTATATTGCTAAAGCTAAGTTAGTAAGCAATCTATATATAATATATAATATAAGCATTAAAAGTTACGCTTAGCTTTAAGTATTTAAACAAGGTTTTATTGTTTAGCTAAATAAATAATTTGTTTTTAAACCTTTTTTTTTATTTATCTTTAAGCAAGCAAACTTTGCTAGCAAAGCAAATAAACTTTTTTTTAAAAGTGGAAAACTTGTTAAAAAGCAGGTCTTTTATTTTATACTTTTTTTATGCTTTTTTAGATTTTTTAAAAGCATTAATGTTATAGTAGTTATTTTATAAGTATGCAAAAAGAGCTTTAGTAGTATAAAGTTAATTAAAGTGCGTGTTCTTTAAATATAATTAAAAGTGTTTTATAATATTACTACTAAGTTAAAATTTAATATTAATTATTTTTGTAGCATTATTAGCAAACTAATCTTTGTTTATAGCAAGTTAATTTTTTATTTTATAGTATTAAACTTTAAACTTAATTTCGTTTTTTTTTTGTTATTATAAAAAGTAAATATTTATACTTTAATAAACTTGTAAGATTTTTTCTTAGTGTAAACTAAGGATAATAATAGTGTATTATATTGGTTTTTTTGCACTAGGTTAGCTACTAATGCATTAAGTTTATTTATTTATGTTTAAAAGTAGTTATGTTTTAACGCTGTTGCTTTTAGCTTGTTTATTAAATGTTTGTTGGTTTTTTATAAGTTGCTAAAGTTTTTCTGTTTTTTATTACTGCTATATAGCTTATTGTTAAAAGGTCTAAAAGCATTTAATTTTTTTTTTAGTGTATTAATCTAGTTTTGTATGCTAACTTATATATTAAATCTTATATTAGCAAAAAGTTCTTTTTATTTAAGTAAGTTTAATATTTTATTTTTTTTTATTTATAGTATTTTATGTAAATTAAAAGCATGTTATATATTAGCAATTATTATAATGTTTTATAGCTTGAATTTTTGCTATAATGCCTTAAAATGATTTAGTAAGCTTAAAAATTTATTTTTGTTTATAAGTTTTTTAAACATAAGTATAGCTTTTTTTATTTTGTTTATAAATAGATTAAAAAAAAAAGCAGAATTGTTTTTTTTAATATATGTAGTTATATAGCTTTCGATAAAATTTCTAGCTTTTTTGTTAAAATTATAACAATTATAAATATATTAGTTAACTAAAAAGAAAAGTTCTTAGATTATATGCTTAAATTAAATAGCTAAGTATATTATGCTATTAAAGTTTTCTTTATTTAATGTTGTAGTATAAGTATTAAGGTTATAAATAAAAAATATATTAAAGAATTGTTTATAAGCTTTTATGCAAGGTTTTTTTTTTGCACAGAGCAAACTTTGTTTAACGTTATTAAATAAAAACTAAACTACTTTATAAGTAGCTGCTTTAATTATAGCATGTTTTTTTAGTAAACGTGCTATGTTGCTAAAACAGGAAGTTTTAAGTTTATGTTTTAATAATTAGTTTAAATTAATAAAATAACTTATTAGTTAATTAATTAGTTTGTTAAATTAGGAAAATATTTAGTAAAGCAGTTTTAAGTGCTTTAAGAAAAGTAATACTTAAATTATTATACGTTAAGCTATTTTAAAAAACAAAGCTTGATTTAAAAAGCTGGATTTATATTAAAATTTAAGTATAAAGAAAAAAAGAGCTATTTTATAAAGTAGTTTATAAAAAGTAGCTAAATAGTTAAATTACGGTGTGTATAGCTAATAAATGGTTTATGCACTATTAAGTGGTTTATATATATATATAAACTAGCTTAGCTATATTAAAGTATAGCGTAGCTATATTTATTTAGCTACATTAAAACATAAAGCTATAAGGCTATTAATTATTATATTATAACTAATATAATTAAAATTTTTTTTAAATGTTGCAAATTTTTATAAATTTTTATAATAAACTATAATTATAATTAACTATTTTAATTCGTAAAAGTTCTATATTTTTATTTTTGCAATTTGTTTAAAAAATTAATTATTTTTTAGTTTATTAAATAAATATTAATAGCAATAATATACTATATAACAATTTTATAATACTTTATTATATTTTAAATTTTTTAAGCA
>MU400857.1:0-30943 GCA_022578965.1 Xylaria sp. FL1777 | reverse complement strand
TTAGTACTTTTAGTACTTTTAGTACTACTAAGCTAGTATTTTTAGTATTTAGTATTAGTATTAGTACTAAGTAGTACTAAACTAGCTTAGTATTAATACCGGGTAGTACTAAACTAATTTAGTATTAGTAGTACTAAATACTAAATTAGTAGTACTAATTTTTAACCCTGATTGTTGCACAATTTTATAAAGCAAATAATTTAATTTAAAATTAAAAGTGCAATTAAATATAACGTAAATATAATAAAATCGGATAAAATGTATTAAGTATTACACGTATTAAAAAACTTAGTGCAAGCAAAAAATAGCTAAGTGTAATATAAACTAATATTTTAAAAACTAAAAGTTATATAACTATAAATGTTAATATAAAATCAAATGCAGTAGTATTTAAGCAGCATAGCTATTTAGCAAATATAGAATATATAAAGTACTTAGCTAGTAAATAAATAATTAATGCTTGCAAACAGCGTAAATCTTTGCAGGTTAACTGCAAATAATATAAATTTTAACGGTTAACTTTAACAGAAGTTAAAGTAAATACTAAAAGCGCTTTAAATGTTATAAGAACTAATTTAAAGAAAATAATAAGGTTTACGTGATTTAAAAGCTAAACTTTATTTGTTTTATATAGTTTTATTATAGCTAAGGTTTAAATGTTATAAAAACTAATTTAAATAAAATAACAGTAAACTATGTAAGTAAAAAAGCTATACTACA
The DNA here is from genome assembly GCA_022578965.1 of Xylaria sp. FL1777. NCBI lineage: Eukaryota > Fungi > Ascomycota > Sordariomycetes > Xylariales > Xylariaceae > Xylaria > Xylaria sp. FL1777. Next base: position 30,223 of record MU400857.1, on the reverse strand, counting down.
TTTTGCGCATATAATTTACTAGCAAAAAAAAAAAAAAACTAAAGTATAAAGTTTTAATTATAAGGCTTATTTTACTATTTAATAAGGTTTATTATAAATAATAAAGCAATTAAGCTTAAAAAGTGTAATATAAATTAAAAAAAAAAAGCTTTACAAGCAATTATAATAATAATTGCTTTAAGCATAAAACCTTACATAGCTATTTAGCTAAGCTATTATAGCTATAATAGAAATACTACTATAGCTAAACTTTATAAATATAAAGTCCCCCTTTTAGTTTGTATTATTATTTTAGTTTTTTTTAAACTAAAAATAGCTTTTGCTTTATTTGCTTTTTTTTCTTTTTAAAACAATAATGCTTAAAAATTATATTATTAATTAAGTTAATTAAAATTTCTAATTTATTGCAAAAGCAGCTAACGCATATATATTTAAAACAATAAAATATATTATTTATTATTTTATATATTAATAACTAATTAAAATAGCAAAAATAAAGCATAACTTTATAACTAATAAAGTTAATAAAAAAAACAAAAACGAGTTTTTGCTTTGTTTTTAATAAACGGTTAGTTTTTTTAATATGCTTTAATATTTTAACATATAAAAAAAAAGAAAAAAAAAGAAAAAAAAATACTTATAAAAAAATTATTAAAACAATAATTTTAAAAAAAAGGAAATAATATTATAAAATTAGCATAAAAGTAGCCTTTAAAACAACTTAATGTTTTTATATATACTTTATACTTTTTCTTTACTAACTAAAGCTAAATTATATAATAATTTATTTAACTTATTAAGCTTATAATAATTTAAAGCTTATTAAGCTTATAATAATTTAATGTTTTTTAAACTTATAATAATTTAAGAAAAGTTTTTACTTTTTTTACTTTTTTTTTGTTTATATAATTATGCACTTTTTATATTTAGTTATTTATTTAGTTTTAACTTTTTAGCTATTAACTTTTTATAACTATTAAGCATTAATATATTTATTACTTTTAATTTTTTAAGACTTTATTAATGCATAATAATAAAAATACCTTAAAAACCTCTTTAATATCACAATTAATTAAATAGCATAGCAGCTAATGTATTAATACTATAAATAAAGATTTTAAGCTAAAAAAAGAAAAAAAGAAAAAAAAGAAAAGCTTAAAAGTTAAAATAAAATATATAAAGCCTGTTGTAAGCATTAATTCATTAGTGCTGCCACAAGTAATTTAAGCTTTAATTTTAATAGTTTATATGCTAATTTATATGCTAGTTATGTTAGCTTATATATAGGTTATTATATTACCTTTTATTAAAACTAAAAATGCAACCTTAGTTTTGTTTAAAATTAAGTATACTATTAAACTTGTTAATTAATAGTGCTTGTTTTAGCTGCTTTATTATTATTATAGTAATTTTTTGCAAATTTGTTTAATACTACTGCTTTTATTTATTGCTATAGCTTTAGTAATAGTTTAAGCGCTTTTAAGTGCTGTTTATAAAACTTTTATAGCTTTATTAAAGCGTTTTTAAAGTTTTTAGCTAAATATTATATATTGTTTAAATTATATTTTCTTTAAAAAACTTAGTATTATAGTTAGCAGTTTTTATTATGTAGTTTTAACTTTTTAATAAGTTTTACTTTAAATTTAAGTTTTCTGTTAATTTTTTTAAGCAGTAATAATGCTTAAACTTATTAAAGTAGTAAATTTTTAGCTATTTTTTTAGTTAATTAACATAAAATAAGTTCTTTATTTTATATAACTTTAAAAAATCTAATATATAGCTATATTTTTGTTTTTTTATAATTTGAAAAAGTTCTATAAACTATAAATCTAGCTTTATAATTAAAGCTTAAGTAGCAAATCTTTTCTTTAGCAAAAATATTATGTTTTTTTTTTTTAAGTTTATAGGTTATTTTTTTTTATTAGCTTAAATTTCTTGCTTTTTTTAAGCTTTTAAAGCTGCTTTATATATTATTTGTTATACTTTATACGTTTATTTAGCAAGTTTTAATGCTTTACGTTTAGGTTTAATTATTAGTTTTAAGTTTATTAGCTTTATTAATAATAAATTACAAAGTTTAACTTTTATAGCTACTTTTAGCAATGCTATATTATTATTAATAACCCGCTGTGCTGCTTTGTAGCGCGGTTCTTTTACCTGTGTACCTATAGGTAAAACCGTACAAAAAGCCGGATAAAAACCCTATGCATAGCAATGCTATATTAATAAATAAATGCTATAAAACATTATATATAAAGTTTAATGCTAATAAATAGTTGCTTTAGTTATTTTAATACTTATTAATATAAAACTTTATTTATTAGTTTAGTTTTTAATTAGTAAACTTAATAACGCTTTACGTTTAAAAATATAGCGCATTTTTATAGCAATGTTTTATTTTTATAAGCTTATTAATTTTAACTATAAAAGCTAAAATAAATAGTTTTATATTATTAAATATTTAAACGTTTAATATTTTTAAAAAATAATAAGCTATTTTATAATATTTAATTGTTATGTTTTTGCTTTTATTAGTTTTTTATTTTAGTATTATAATAATAAGCTTACTAAACTTATTAATAAATGTTTATATATAATTATATTTATGTTTATTTTTTAGCATTATTTTATTATTAATTATTATATGTTTTTATATTACTATTAGTATTAATAATAAGTATAATAAGCTAAAAGTTTTATTTTAAAGTTATTTATTATAATAATACTTATAATAGTTATAAACATATTTTTATATATTTTGCTTAAATGTTAACTAATAAAAGTTTTGTTTTAAAGCTTTAATTGTTTTGTTTTATTTAAAATATGCAAAAATTTTTAAAGTATAAGCTTTATAAATTAGTATAATATATAGCGCTATGCTATTATTAGTAATAATTTTAAGTATTACTAACTAATTATTGTTTAAGCTTATATTTTAATGTATGTTTTTTAATTTAATTAAGTTTACTAAATTAGCTTTTTATAGTGCTGTTATTTTAGCTTGCATAGTAGCTATAAGTTCTTTGATTTTCTTTAGTAAAATTATTATTAAAGTACGTTTTTTAGCTTTTTTAGCTTTAATAGTAATAAGTTTAACTATTTTATATAATAATACATTAGCTACTACGTTTTTTTATTTTAATTTATACTAAAAAATAATATTAAAATTTAATAAAAAGTTTGCTTATTAAACTTATTATATAAATAACACTTGTTTACTTAAAAAATATAGCAGTATTTAATAATTAATAACTATAAAAAACTTACTATTTAGTAATTTAAAGCAATAATGCTTTAAAGTTTACATTATTGCTAATAACTTTTAGTTTTAAATAAAGTACGCTTTTTTAAAAGCAGTTATAGTTTTAAAAAAGTATTTCATTAGCTTTTATTTTTAGTTATTTTATTATTGCTAAATAATATTGCTAGTAGTATTATAAAAAGCATTTGTTTTTACTTTAATAAGTTATTTAGGTTAAAAAAACACTAATATAAAAGCTTTATATACTAGTTATTTTAAGCGCTTAAATGCTTATTATTATTTAGGTTTTTTTTTAAACGAAGCGTTTTTTTTAAGTAATTAGTTAAGCAGTGCAATAATATTGCTAACATAATAAACAAACATATAAATAAAATTACATAGTTTTAAAAAAAACTTAACTGCTTTAGTTTTATTTAAGTTTTTAAACCTTTAATTTATAATAGCTTTAATTTTAATAAAGTTTATTTTAATTTTTATTTTAGCTTTTATAATTATGCTTAAGTATTTAATAGTAATAACATTAAATTATAACTTATAAATATTACTTTATAAGCTAGCTTAATTTAAGCAATAAATAACTTTTTTATATTATTTTTAGTGCTTTTCTTTAGTTTTTAAGTATACTAATATGTTGTTTATATAAACATTAATAAATAGGTTTAATAGTTTTTATATTTATGCATTAATAAAGCTTTACTATTATGCAAGTTTAACTTTAAGTTTAAAAAGTAGTATTTATTACTTAAATATACTTTGCTTTATATAAAATGCAGTAAAATATTTTAAACTAATTGTTATTTAAAAGCAATAAAAAGCTTTTATAATATTAACTTTTATAAACTATATAGCTTTTTTATAATTAAATATAATTTTATTAAAATTAAGTATTAATATTAATTTATTTTTTAAATATTAATTTTTTTATTAATAATTAATATAAAACTTTTGTTTATTTAAATAAAGTTTAAGTATAAAAAGCATTAATGCTACGTTTATGGTTATATATAGTTTAATAAAGCTTTATATTAGTAGTTTATTTACTACTTCTTTTTAAAAAAAAATATTAAATAAATATTTAATAAATAAATAAACTAAACCTTGTAAAATTACTTTAAAGCTTTAAAACAACGTTATGCTTAAGCTTATATAGTAATAATTTATTGGCTTTTTGCTTTAAAAAAAGGCTTTTTAAATAAGCTAATTAAAAAAATATTAAACTTTATACTAATTTTATATGTTTAAAGTTTTTTTTTTTAAAAATAAAATCTTTTTTTTATTAAAAGTTTATTATAGCGCTATAGCATTAATAATAGTTATGCTTTTTTAGCGCTATAAGTTTAAATAAAACTTTAGCAATATTAGTTAGTTTAGCGTTTTATAAGCTAATTTTTTTTATTGTTTATAATTAAAGTTTTTTTTTACTTGTTTAATAATTTTAATAATTATTGCTTTATTTTTTGCTGCTTAAATTATAGCTATAAGTACTATAAGCTAGTTTTTTATTAGTTGTTTTAAAATATAATATTTTTTTTTAATTGCTATATTTCTTTAGTTTATATTTTATTAAACAAAAAAATTAATTTATTAGTTTAACTTAGTATATAATTTAATTTTAATTGCTAAAAAGAACTTTATTAACAAAAGTTAATCTTTAAGCTATATTAGTTTTTTTTTTTAGTAGTTTATTATTATATTACACTAACGATTAAAGTTCTTTATTAACTCCCTTAAGCTAAGGAATTATTAGTAGCACCTAGGATTAAAAAAACTTTAACAGTTAAAATAAGCATAAAGTAAAGCCTAAAAACATGCAAACACTAATACAGTTAAAAGTACTTATAGGACTATAACTACTACTTTTAGTGCTTATTTAGCTTTTTTTGCATTATAAGCACTTAGCAAACTTGCTAATAATATTGCAAGCATAAAAGTTATTAATGTTTTTATATAATTAGCGTAAAAAAAACAGCAATAAAAAGTACATAATATATTACTGTAATATAAGTAATATAATAGTAGCATAGCTTAAGCATTTTAGTATGCTTAATAAATACAAATTTTAAAGCTATTAGCAATACTTTAGCGCAAAGCACTAAAGCACTTACTTTTATTTTAAAAATTAGCATTATAGCAAAAAAGCATAACAACAAGCAGTTATAAAAGCTTAAACTATATAGTAGCAAGCTATTAATTATTTTATTTAGTACTATAAATTAAATAACTAGTAAAAACTATAGCAAAATAACTTATAACTTTAAATATATAAGCTTAATACTAGTTAGTATACATACTTAAGCTAAGCTAGCTATAAATACATATTGCAAAAAGTATAGCAGCTATAACAAAGTAAATTTTTGTATAACTATAACGCATTAATAACTAATTATATTATAAACTAAGCACTTTAATATACTAAAGCAAACGTAAGCTAAACATATAATAATAATAGTAATAAAAGTAATAAAGTTAGTAATTAAAAAAAGAAAAAATTAGCATAAATAGCTAAATAAAGTAATTTATTACTTATTACTACTTTATACCGCTTAATGCATAAGTTATTTATAAGCTATGCTTACTTAGTAAGCTTACTGCAAAAAGCATAAAAGCAGTTTAAAAAATAAATATGTAAAAAACAAACTAAAAAATAACAAGCAATTAACTTTATTTATAACTTAGTTATAATTTAGTTATAAAAAAACTAGTGCAGCAAAAAACTAGCAGCAATACTAAAGCAAGCAAATTATAATGCACTAACAATATAATAAAAAAAAGTTTAAAAAAAAACTAAAAAAAAAAAGCAGTATACTTAACTAAATAAGTGCTAAAACTAAAAAAACTACTATAAGCAGCACAAAGCAAGCAGCAATACTAAAACAAACAAACTACAAAACAAAAAAAATACAAAAAAAAAAAGATTATAAAGTAACTACGTAAAGGTATATATACTTAGTTAATAGCATAATGCAAATAAACAAACAACCTAAAAGCAAAGAAATAAAAAGCAAAACACTTAATAAAATTATAGCAAAACTAGTACAACTTAAAAGTAAATATAAAATGTTTTTACTTAGCTACTAAGAAAAAAGTAAGCCGCTTATAGCTTGCTTTTAACCCATAAGCATAGTTTTTACCTATACATATAAAAAATAAAAACCAGCATAACTAGTAAGCCGTTAGCCCAAGTAATACAATATATATTATATTATACTTTAATAACTAATAAAAGCTTATTATAATATTATAGCTTATATTAATTACTTAAAAAGTCTAGTTAAAAAACTAATATTTGTTAATTTTTAAAGTTATTATTAAATGTTTTTTTACTTTTTTAGCTATTTTGCTTTTATAATTTTGCAATTTAAATAATATATTTAAGTTTATTATTTTAACATTTAGTTATTATTTTACTTGCTTTATAAGTTATTAATTTATTAATAATTATATTTAAGCTTTAGTATTATATAAAGCTATAGTTTTTATTTTAATGCTATTAACTTATATTAAAATGTTTATATTAAAAACAAATAACTTTTATTAGCTATTTATTTTAGCTAATGTAAGCATATAAACTATTATAAAAACTTTTAATAGTTTTATTTTTTTTTAAATTATTTAAGCTTTTAAGTTTTTTTAGCTTTTTTAAGTCCTTATATATTAAAGCTTTAAATATTAATTTAATAAAAATAATGCTTTTATATTTTTTATTAAACTAATTTTTAACTTAGTTTTTTGTTTTATTATAAAAAAAACAAATATTATTAATATAATAAGCTTTTTTTTTTATTAATTAACGTTTATTTTATTTAGTTTAATGTAATAACTTTATTAGTTTTAAAAATAGTATAAGTATTTAATCGTAAAATTGTTGTTTAAAAGTTAGCGTTTGTTTTACTACTAATTTTCTTAAAGCTTTACTAAAAATTATATTAATTTAAGTATATTGCTTTAGTTACTTTATTGCAAAACTATTTAAAAGTTATAAAAAAATTTATATTTGCTTTAAAAACTTTATTTTTTAAATTAACGTTAATATGTTTTTATAGCACTTAAAACTATTTCCTTTTAGTAATTTTGCTTTTTTATACTAAATATATAAAGCAAGCAATAAAAGCATAAATATTACTATTTTTTTAAGTTTATAATATATAACGTTTAGTTTATTTTTTATTAAAGCAGCTTAATTTAAGTTATAATAAATAATTTTTAACATTTAAATTATTTTTATTAAACTTATAAAGTTTTAAGTTTTATAGTTTTAGTAAAGCTTAATAACTTTAGTAGCTTTACTTTTTAAAAATGCTTTTATATAATATATGCAGCTTTATTTATTATAAAAAATGCTTATATTTTCTTTAAGCTTATTAACTAAATTAAATAGCTAGCTATTAAAGCTATTTTAATTACTAGTAAACTTGCTTAAGTTAAGTTTTTAAGCTTTAGTTTTTTTTTATATTTAAAGTTTTTACTGTTAATTAAAATATTAATTAGCTTAAAAGTTTTTTAGTAGCTAAATTACTAAATTAAAAGTTTGTTTTTTTAAACGTGTTATTATTTAAAAGCTTTTAACTTTAATAGTTTAACTGTTTTATTTTTGCTTATAGTTTGCATACTATTACATAGTTATTATTTAGTTTAATTTATAGTTTTTAAACTAGCGTTAAAAACTATTACTAAGCTTAGTTTTTAAGTTTTGCTATATTATATAATAACATATTTTAGTTTTTTGTTTTAAGTTTTCTTGCATTTTTAAACACAAACTTTTTTTTTATAAAAAGTATAAATATATTAAGCGTAAAATCTCTTAAAAATATATAGTTTAAAGCAATAATAAATGCTAATTTTTAAGATTTTCTTAAATTTATAACTAAAACTAAGTTTTGTTTTCTTAAAAGCATAAATACCTTTAATTTTAGTTTTAAGTCTTAAGTTATATTAATTAAAGTTAAATATAAAACTAAAGTAAAAAATAGCTTAATTTATTAATTGTTAGCTAATAATAAATTAATAAATAATTATATACTTAATAAACACTTAATAGTAAAAAAGTAAGCTTAAAATAGTATTATAATTAATTAAATAATATAGCAGCTAGTGTATTAATACTATAAACAAAAATTCTAAGCTAAAAAAAAAAAAAAAAAAGAAAAAAAAAGCTCAAAGGTTAAAATAAAATATGTAAGGCTGATTATAAGCACTAATTCATTAGTGCTACTATAAGTGATTTAAGCTTTAATTTTAGTAGTTTATACGCTAGTTTATGTGCTAGTTACGTTAGTTTATATATAAATTATCACATTTAATAAACTATTACTAAAGATTTTATTATTATTTATAAATTAAAACCTTAAAAGCAAACTTATTATATTAATATATAATAAGTTTATTATAATTTATAGCTAATTAAAGCGCTTAAAATTATAAAATATATAATTAACTTTTTTTAAAAAAACTAATTATATTAAGCTATTATGTTTTTTTTTGGTTTTTAATTTTTAATTTTATTGTTTTATTTTGTTTTATTTATTATAACGTTAATATAAGGTTTTCTTTTTTATTACTTTATAATATAAAAAACTTTTAGCTATATAATTTTAAATAAATTTAAAGTTATTATATAAATAAATTATAGTTTATTATTTTTTAAATAAAAACATAAGCAAGAAAATTAACATAGTTACTTTAAACCAGAATTCTAAGTTTATATTAAAGGAAGTAAAAAGGGTTATAATTAATAAAGAGATAGTATAGCTAAAGAAATATAAACATAAGGACTATTTTAGTTTAAGGCACTTAAGATAACCTAAGATAACTTAAAATATAATCCTTTATTTTAGGTGCTTTAAACTAGAATAGTTTTTGCGTTTGTACTTTTTTAGCTATACTACTTTTTTACTAATTATAACCTTTTTTACCTTTTTTAATATAAACTTGGAATTTTGGTTTAAAGTAATTATGTTGATTTTTTTGCTTACGTTTTTATTTAAAAAACAACAAACTATAATTTATTTATATAGCAACTTTAAATTTATTTAAAGTTATATTTAATTAATTAATTATTATATTTTGTATATAGTTATATTTTTTTTGTATTTTTTTAATGCTTGGTTTTTATTATATTGCATATTATAGATTTTTTAACTAAAATATTGTTTTTTTTACTATTATTTCTTTTGCAATTATTTTGCTTGCTTGTATAGTTTATTATATTAGCGTTTATATTACTTTTTATATATATTGTATTATTTAGGCTAACGGCCTATTAGCTATACTAGTTTTTATCTTTTATATATATAGGTAAAAACTGTGCTTATAAGTTAAAAGCAAGCTATAAGCAGCTTACTTTTTTTTTAGTAGCTAAGTAAAAACATTTTATATTTACTTTTAAATTGCATTAGTTTTGCTACGATTTTATTAAATGCTTTGCTTTTTATTTTTTTGCTTTTAAGTTGTTTGTTTATTTGCATTATTAATACAGACTAAAAAGAGGACTTTATATTTATGAGGTCTAGCTATAGTAGTATTCCTATTTATAGTAGCTTAGCTAAATAGCTATGTAGGGCCTATGCTTAAAGCAATTGCGTAGCAATTGCTTGTAAGGCCTTCCTCCTTTTAATTTACATTACACTTTTTATGCTTAATTGCTTTACTACTTATAGTAAACCTTACTAAATGGTAGAATAAGCCCTGTGATTAAAACCTTATACTTTAGTTTCTTTTTTTTTTCTGCTAGCAAATTATGTGCGCGGAATGTAGTATAGCCTTTTTACTTATATAGTTTACTATTATTTTGTTTAAATTAATTCTTGTAACATTTAAACCTCCTTTAGTAAAACTACGCAATACAAATAAAGTTTAGCTTTTGCATTACGTAAACCTTGTTATTCACTTTTTTTAGATTAGTTCTTATAACATCTAAAGCGTTTTTAGCATTTACTTTAACTTTTGTTAAAGTTAATCCGCTAAAATCTACGCTATTTGCAAGCGTTAATTATTAATCATTAATTACTAATTATTAATTATTTATTTACTAGCTAAATATTTTGCATACTTTATATTTGTTAGACTTGCTAAACAGCCGTGCTGCTTAAATACTACTACATTTAACTTCGTGTTAACGTTTATAGTTATATAACCTTTAAAACATTAGTTTGTACTGCACTTAGCTATTTTTTGCTTGCATTAGGTTTTTTAATACATGTAATACTTAATATATTTTACCTAACTTTATTATATTTGCGTTATATTTAATTGCACCTTTAATTTTAAATTATCTGCTTTATAAAGTTATGCAATAATTTAGTAAAGCAGCTAATAAGCAAGTAGTATTAACTTAATTAAGCATAAACCTGGTTAAACTTAAAGAAATTTTCTAAGTTCTATAAATATGCTAGTTTATACTTATTTATACATCTGTACATTTTAACGCATTAAATCCTAGCACCACTTTATACACTTATATTTTATACTTTATGTTATTTTTTAGCTTGCATTACTTACTGCTATTAGCTTTAATAGCAAGCTAAAACAGTAAACAAAACGATTTATTAAGCAAATATCCTAACGATTTACTTTTAAATTTGCAAATAAGTACTTTATTAAACTACAAAGGTTTTAAAACTAAGTTTGTTATTAAAAATTTAATACTAAAACTTGCTAAAATAAGCAAAAAACCGGTTAACTTACTAGATTAGCTGCTTAAACTTTCCAAAATAACCAAAAAACTAGCTAACTTATTAAATTAACTATTAATATTGTATATACTTTACGGTTTGCAATTACTGCGTTTTATGCTTACTTTTAAACTAGTTTGTTCTAAAAAAGAAACTTAGGACTTGCAAACTATAAATGCTTTTTTGCTAAAAGAAATAGCTATAGCTAATATTAATGCTAATGTCTTTTTTTCTAATTAAAAAGAAGATTTATTGCTAACTTTAAAGCAAATAAGCAACAACAAAAAAACATAGTAATACTTAATAAATAAATTAGCTAATTAAAATTAAAAAATAGCTTAAATTGTTTAAAACTAAAAAAAACTAAACAAGAATATTTATTATAAGCTAAATCTTTTAAAAACTAGTAAAATGTTTACTAAAGATTTAAATACTTTAAGTAAGCAAGTTAATTATTTTTAAAGAACAATAAACCAAGTTGTTAAAAGTAATAATTAAATAGAAAATATGTTAAAAAAACTCTTAAACTGCATACTTTATACTTATAATAGTTTAGCACTATTACTATTAAAAACATTAATGTTATATTAACTAGTGCTAAAATAGCTAGTTTTACTTTAGCTATTTTTGCTTTTACTTTATATAAATGTACTTAGTTTTAAATTGCAATCGCTTTATAAAAATAAAGCAGCTTTATTTTTAATACTTATAACAGCTGCACTTATTAAATTAGCAAGCAATTTTTATTAAGAACTATTATAAGAACTATTATACTTAGTAACTTTTAGTTTAATAAGCATTAATTGTTTTTTTGCTTTTTAGTTTAACTTTAATATAATACTACGTTTGTTAATTAAAATTACTTAACTAATAGCTTCTTTAGTAGCACCTTTTGCTTAAATAATAGCTTTTGCGCTTTTTGTACTGTTTATTATAAGCATTACAGCTAATGCAATAATAATAACTGCGCTACTTATAATGATTAACTTTACTTTTGTTCTTAACATAAGAGCTATTACCTTTATACTTATACAATTAACCGTGCACAAAGCAGCACCTAAAAGTAATAGTTTTAATTAAAATAAACCGTTTAAGTTTTTTATTATGTATTAATAGTCCAAAAAAGCAAAAAGTCATGCTTTTAATAGTTGCAAAAAGAAAGCTAAAAAACGTATAAACATAAACATTAACCTAAATCTAAATAATCCTTTAAATAATAATAATAGTAATAATAGAAGCAATAAACGATCTTTTTGCAAAAATAAAGTTAATTTGCTTAGTTAAAGCAATTATATTAACTAAAGTGCTACCTTTAGAAAAAGATCAAACAAATTTACTATTAGCAGATTAAATAAGCTAAAATGTTTTAATATTAGCTATTTTAATCTTAATCGAAATAATTCTAAAAATATTAACATAGTTATAAATAGTAATAAACTAATTTTTACTAATATTTATTGCTTTATAGATTATATTTCTTTGTTTTTTAAGAACTTAAGCACTTATAACTTTAATAAAAAGCAAATATTAAGAATGTTTTAAACCTTGTTAAAAAGAACTGCAGTAATGTAGTAAAATAATAAGTTAATATTAGCTATACATATAAGCTATTGTACTAAAGAATTAAACAAAATACTTAACGAACTTATAATTTAATTTGTAATGCTTGCTTTTAAAGCAACTTAACAATTTAATAGTACTAAGCTTACTTTAAAAAACATAGCTTAAAAAAACATAGCAATAATAACCTTTATTTAAAAAAAGCTATAATACGTTAAAGCAATAAAAACTTTAACTAAAAACAATAATAATTAGCAAAGCATAATAATCTTTATTTAAACTTACATAAATATAAATATTAAGCAATACTTTTATGCTTTTAAAAAAAAAAAATCTTTAGCTAAATATATAACTAAGGTTGCTAAAGCAAAGTTAATTCTTATTGCAGCAGCAAAAAAAATGTTCTTTTATGCATGCAAAAGAAAAAAGCAATATATATAACACTAATTGCCTTTGCTTAAAGGTTATAATTGCAAGTTCTAAAAAAACAAGTATAAATATAAGTTGGAAAATAAAGATAAATTTAGCAAAAATAGTAAAAATAACAACAATAAGCCTTTATAAAAAAAGAAAAAACGCAAATATAAATATAGTTGTAAGCATTATTAAAATAAATATAATAAGCATAAAAAAAATCGCAACTAAGCTTATTTTATAAACTTTAACTTTAAGTTTACTTCTTTTAAGTTTAAAAACTTAATTTTTTCTTTTTTAAAAAGCTTAAATAGCGTAGCTTTTATAGTAATAAACTATAGTAATACATATAAATATTATAAAAAGACTTTTAACTTGTTATATAATAAAAACTAATATGCTTATAAATGTATTAATTGCTTATATAAACAAATTATATTTTAATTGCTTGCTAATTTAATAATGCATATATGCAAAGCGTTGTTGCACTTTGTTTAATTTTTGTAATTAGCTGTTTTGCTATTTAAAAACCTGCAGTACAAATAAATTATAAGCAAACTTAGCTTTATGTTAGCTAAAAATAAGCATTTTTATAAAAATTAAAAGCGCTAAATCTAAAGCTAAGCTAATTATACTTTGTATATATTAAGCACTTTTAGTTATTAATACTTTAAACAACTTATTAAAATGTTTTAGCGTTAAATATTTGTATTTTAAAGTAAATATATATGCTAAACCTAATAGTAAAAAAGTTTAAGTATGCTTAAACATAAGTGCATTATAAAGCATTATTACGCGCAAACTTCTTAATACCTGTAAACATACAATTAAACATTAAAAAAGTTAACAAGCAAAAAAAATTAAAAGTATTAGTAAAAGCTGCTTTTATTACACATTAAAAGCTAAGTTTAAACTTTACTTATTAAAACATAATAATTACGGATTTTTTAAGCTTTTATAGATTAAAAAAAAAGCTTAAGTAGTTAAAAAAGACATAATACTTTATTTTTTGCTAAGCACTAAATGTTTAAATTTACAAAGTATAATTATTAATTATAAAAAAGCAAAAATAACTATAGCTAATATAAACAACTTTAAAATTTTATTTTAGGTATACTTATGTGCGTACTTATGTATATAAAGAGTTACTTTAGCTCGCAAAGTATTTTTTAAGCTTAGTGCTATAGTACAAGCTTTAGCTATATATAAACCTTTGTTTATTAATTATAACTTTATATTTAAGCTATTTTATAAAAATAGTATAGCTGCACTTATTAAGTTTACTACTTTTAAAAGTGTAATTTTAGCTAATTTTTTGCTTTAAATTAAAACTATACCTAAGGGTACTTATATTAGCACTATTTAAAAGTAATTTTTTAGTAGCAAAACTAAAAAGAAATTCTAAAAAGCATATTTAAAAACAGTTATATTAGCTGCAAGCATTATAGCTATAAGTGCTTTATTTAGCATAACACCTAGAAATATTAGCGCTAGAACTATTAGCACTATTAGTGCTAGCTTAAATATTATTAACAAAAGCATTTATATCTTTAATAACTTTAAGTTTTTTAACATGTTTTACGTAAATAAGTTAATTAACTTAACTTTTACGCTTGAATAAATTACTACTAATGTATATATTTTTAGCTATAACTTTAACCTTTACACTAATATAACTAATATTACTAATATAATAAACATGCTTAAATAAGCTAGTGTTTTAACTATTAGCTTAGTTATTAATGCAGTATATAGCATAATTAAAAGATTAGCTAACTAGCTACTAAAAAAAATAAACAATGCAATAGATTTAAACGTGCTAAAACCTAAAATTCGCAAAATTATTTTTACTTTAGGAATTAAAAAACCTAACGAAAAAAACAAAGTTATATTGCTAGCTAGCTATTTTATTTATACTAGCAAAAATATAATAGCAAAAAAAATCCTATAATTAATTAACAAGATTTTTAAAATTTAATAAAACTAAAATATTATTAATATTTTTAAAAATAAACTTATAAAAATACCTTTAGTAAACAATTAGTAAAAAACTAAGTTAAATAATTAACTTTATTTTTTAAGCATTTGCAACAAAAAAGCTGTTAATTTTGTTTTTAATTAGCTTTATGCATAAAATTAAATAAAATAAGTTAATAAACTTACTTTATTTGCATATTTTACTTTTGTAGTTTAAACATAAAAGAAAAAAAAATTGCATTTATAACTAGTAATTAACTTGCGAACTTTAAACAAAGTAGCTGTTTTAAATAATTATTTTTTGCTTTTTTAATCTAAAGTTATTTTATTAATTAAAAAAAAAAAGTATATAATTTGTATAAACACAACTTTTTTTTTTTATTAATTTAAAATATATTTTAATTATTGCAACAGATTTACTATTGTTAGCTTAAAAGGTTTTAAACAGTTTATAGTTGCACTTATAAAATTTTGCAATATACTTGTATATATGTAACAGTTTATAGATTGCTTACTTAAAAAGTTTAAGCATTTTTGTTGCGCTTTTATTAATAATATTATGATTTACTTTAATACTAAAAAAAAACACTTTTTTTATTTATGCATTATTTTTAAGCTGTTTTAAAGCAAAAAAATATTTTTTTCGCTAAAAAAGTCTTTTATAGCATATTTTTTTGTTAAGCTTTTAAGCTTTCAAGTAAACGCCTTTAGCATATTAACTATTAAGCAAAAAATTAAAGCAATATAAAACATTAAATTTTTTTGTTAACTTAAAGCTTTTAAATAATACTTAAGTATTATAGGTTTTTTATGTTTATTAATTTTGTTTTACGTAAAGATTTTAGAACTATTGCAAAAACGTAAAACTGCGTTGCTTAATAAAAAACGTAAGTCTAAAAAGTTTAAAGTAAACAACTTTAGCAAGCATTAAGCATATTGCTGCTTAACTTTCTTTAAACTTATAAAAGCTAAAAAAGCATTATTTTAAGCTATTTAAGATTTTATTTGTTTGTATATTATATTATATTATTATAACTTTAGTAAGTTGTTATATATACAAATAGATATATTTTTTAAGCAAGGCTTTAATATTATGCTATACTACACAAAAAATAATTACATGTAGTAATTAAATACTTTTATCTTTAATGCACAAATGCTTTTTGTTATATATTTAAGCAAATATATTTTAATTTTTAAGTTATAGTATAGTTTTTTTAAAATAAAAGTAAGTTGTATTATATAAGCATATAAGCGTTTACGTATAACAATTAAAACATTAAAAAACTTTATAGTTGTTTTTATTAACTATTTTGCTATTAAAAGCATTATTAACTAAATTAATCTAAATACTACGTTTATAAATCGCGCTAATAAGCGCTTTATTAATGCTTTAATTTATTTTTCTTAATATAGTTTATAAGTATATTATTTGCTTAGCTGTATTAACTATATACTAAATATACTAAGTTGTTTTAAAAACATTAAAAACTTGCTTAATGCAAAAAGCAACATATAAAAAACTAATAAAAATCTTATGCTTAATAACATTTAGTTAGTATTAATAAAAGCTATTATAAATAATAAAGTAAAATTAGAAATTATTGCTAATTATAATAAAAACCTAAAGTATTATAGAATTTTAAACGTAATACGTGTAAATAGCAACAAAAACGCTGCAAATTTTTTGCGCTTAAGTTATCTTTTTGTAATTATAGATAAACTGCTTTATAATATCAACAAAAAAAGCTATTATTGCTTTTGTATTCCTAAAGATTAAGTTAGCAAGTTTTTTGCTATAGCTTATAATAATAAATATTACTTTAGTAAAAAGCGTATAATATATAACCTTAAAAGTTTTTTTATTAAAAAAAAAACTTAAAAAGTAAAAATGTATTTGTAGCATTATAATAGTTATAAACTTTGCGTAATAAATCAAAATAAACTAAATAGCAATTACTAACTAATTTAACTTAAAAATTCTTAACTTATAAAAATAGTTATAATAAACTTTATTATAGATTTGCTTAATATACTAGCAATAAAAACCTTATAGTAATTAAATAAGTATATACATTATAATGCATTAATGCTTATAATATATGCTACATTTAAACGCATATTATTAATTCTAGGTTATAAAACATACATAGCAAAAAATTAGGGTCTTGCTTTTGCTAAAATAATCCTATTGTGCAACTAAGGCATGCTAAGCAGCATTATTTCTAATTGCAACCGTAAGTTTACTTTAGAATTTTAAATAAGTTTATAAAAAGAATATAATGCATAGCTCTTAATAATTACTGCATATTATCTGTAAAATAATAGCATATTTAAGCGTAAAAACTAAACTATTAAAATTGCTATTTAGCACTACACTTTTGCTTACCTTAATTATAATTAAATAAATGTTTTTTTATTTTTATAATAAAACTTTAATAGTGCATACTTAGATTTTATTAAGTTTTTACTGCATAAGCAATTGTTTAAATTTAAACTTTTTAGTTTTAATAATATACTTATTAGTAATAATAAGTTATATAGCACATTAAAAAATATTTGCTTTTTTTATAAACATTTGCATAAAAATGCTAAGTTAGCTATAAACTTTATTGCTGCAAAAGCTAAATATTATTATAATAATAAGCATAAGCTTATAAAGTTTAACGTTAAAAATAAAGTTTATTTAAAGCTGCATAAAAAATACTATCTTTTTAGCAACTTGTTTAAAAAGTACTTATAATAACGCGCTAAACTATATAAAGTAATAAAACAAATAAGTTAGTTAGCTTATTATATTAATTTGCTAAAAACCTTTAGTATATACTTTGTAATCTTTATTGCACATTTTTTACTTAGCTAATAAAATAAAAACTTATTTTATTAAACTATACCTTTACTTAGTTTTATTTACAATAAGCAAAACTTTAATAAAAAAAGTAATTTGTTCGAAATTAAAACTATTTTAAAGCATTATATTAATTGAACTAAGTTAAGTTTTAACTATTTAATTAAATAGAAAAAATATAGTTATAAAAACAATTAGTAAAAATTAAAGTAATAACTTTAATTAGCTAAAAACTTACTTAAGGAATACTAAGCTTATATAAAAAGTTAAGCTAAGTTAAAACTAAAAAATAAAGCAAAAGCTAAGCTTATTGCTAGTAAACAACCATATAAAAAGCTACAAAAAGTTACGCTTGCTTAATTAATTAATTAATAAATGATTTAAATTAATTGTAATCTTTAAAATAAAGATCAGTTTATATAAATAGCTAAATTAGCCTTATTAAAATTAATAACTTCTTTTTTGTGCTTTAGCACTTAATATAAACTAAAAGGAGGACTTTATATTTATAAGGTTTAACTATAGTAGTATTTTTATTTATAGTGGCTTAACTAAATAGCTATATAAGGCTTATGTTTAAAGCAATTATATAATAATTGCTTACAAAGCCTTTTTTCTTTTAATTTATATTACACTTTTTATGCTTAATTGCTTTACTACTTATAGTAAACCTTATTAATTATGCTATTAATTAAGTATATATACCTTTATGTAATTATTTTATAATTTTTTTTTTTTTTATATTTTTTCTATTTTATAGTTTATTTGTTTTAATATTGCTGCTTATTTTGTATTACTTACAGTAGTTTTTTTAATTTTAATACTTATTTAGCTAAGTATACTGCTTCTTTTTTTTAGTTTTTAATACGGACCGCTAGGGGGGGGTCCGGCTATACCATATATATGGCTATATTTGCAAGGAAACCACTAACCTAGGTGGTCCCATTATTTTTCCGTATCAAATAGTAGCTAGCGAGCGTTCTGGTCAAGCGGTTGTACAGGTAGCCTAGTACTAGCATATATACTATAACCCACCAGACCAAGGAGCAAAGGGTTCAATTCCCAGGTGTAGCGCTAAGAAATAACCCATTAGTGTAAAGTCCGCAAGCGCTCTGGTAAGTCAAGGGAGCAGTAAAGCCTAACCACCCATTGGTAGCAATAAGACCAACGCCTTTACCGCCGCGGCTAAGTATGGATAGCCTTGGGTAAAAGAAAGTGAGGAGGCAATAAGACTACTGCCCGTAGGTGTACCATTGAGGGCAATGGCTGCAAGACCTTCCCGCGCGCGGCACTTGATACGGACCGCTAGGGGGGGGTCCAGCTATACCATATATATGGCTGTATTTGCAAAGAAACCACTAACCTAGGTGGTCCCACTATTTTTCCGTATCAGTTTTTTTTTAAACCTTTTTTTATTATATTGCTAATATATTATAGTTTATTTGCTTTAATATTACTGCTAGCTTTTTGCTGCACTAGTTTTTTTATAACTAAGTTATAACTAAGTTATAAATAAAGTTAATTGCTTGTTATTTTTTAGTTTACTTTTTATATATTTATTTTTTAAGCTATTTTTGTGCTTTTTGTAGTAAGCTTACTAAGTAAGCATAATTTATAAATAGCTTATATATTAAGCAATATAAAGTAGCAATAAATAGTAAATTATTTTATTTAGCTACTTATGCTAAATTTTTTTTTTTTTAATTATTAATTTTATTATTTTTATTATTATTATTACTATATGCTTAGTTTACGCTTACTTTAGTATATTAAAATGCTTAATTTGTAATATAATTAATTATTAATGCGTTATAATTATATAAAAATCTACTTTGTTATAACTGCTATACTTTTTGCAGTACATATTTATAGCTAGCTTAGCTTAAGTATATATATTAATTAATGTTTAGCTTATATATTTAAAGTTATAAGTTATTTTGCTGCAGTTTTTACTAGTTATTTAATTTATAATATTAAATAAAATAGCTAATAATTTGCTACTATATAATTTAAGCTTTTATAACTGCTTATTATTATGCTTTTTTATTATAATGCTAATTTTTAAAATAAAAATAAATGCTTTAATACTTTTTGCTAAAGTATTACTAATAGCTTTAAAATTTATATTTATTAAGCACGCTAAAATGCTTAAGTTATATTACTACTATATTGCTTATATTACAATAATATATTGTGCACCTTTTATTGCTGTTTTTTTTACGTTAATTATATAAAAACATTAATAATTTTTATGCTTGCAATATTACTAGCAAGTTTACTAAGTGCTTATAATGCAAAAAAAGCAAAGTAAGCGCTAAAAATAGCAGTTATAGTTTTATAAATACTTTTAACCATATTAATATTTATATGTTTTTAAGCTTTACTTTATGTTTATTTTAATTATTAAAGTTCTTTTAATTTTAAGTATTACTAAGAATTTTTTAGCTTAAAAAAGTTAATAAAAAACTTTAATTGTTTATTAAAGCTTACATAACTATATGCTATTTTTATATTAATAAAAATATTTAAGCTATGCTTATAGCTAATATATAACTTTAAGTTGCAATTAAAAAAGCAAAAAAAACTATAGCAAATAAAAAAGCTAGAAGTTTTACATAAATAAGCTAGTTAAAAAATGTTTATATAACTTTTAAAAGTTAATATTATTATATATTTAGTAGCTAAAAGTTTTAGTAAAATTTTAGTGTTTAATGCTTAATAAAGTTGCTTAATTGCTTTGTTTTTTTATAATGTATGCTTTTTAACTTTTATAATTTTATATCTATAATTTTATATTGCTGTTTTTAATACTTCATTATATTATGCTTTACTTTAAAATTTATAAACGTAAACTTATAATAAGCAGCTTTTTTAAAACTATAAATAATAAACAGCTTTATAATAAATGCTTTAGTTTTTGCTTTATAGTTATAGTAGACCTTTTTTAGCTTAAAGAAAAGCTAGTATTAATGCTTAGCTGCTTTTGCTCTATGTTTAAAAGCTTTTGGTTTTATGTTTTTATAGCTGCTTACAACTTAATTAGTTCTTTAGCTATGTTATAATAACTAAGCTTTCCTATATTTAAAACTTATTTAGCTATTTTATATGCTTTTTTTAAGTTACGCAATAACTAGTAGCTTAATTAAAAATTTGTTTGCTTTTTTAGTTATTACTTTTTATATTTAAATTAACTAACTTTTTTAATATTACTTTTATTATTGTTAACTTTAAAAATAATTTTGATTATAAAAGCAATAATTTAAACAAGAAATCTGATTTTGTATGCTAATAATAAATTATAATAAATATGCAAAAGTATTAGCATTATAATTATAATTAAAGCTATAATTTTTGTTAGTTTTTAAAAAAATAGCTTTTATTACGAACTATAATTAGTAACTAGTTAAAGCTATAAATAAATAAAATAATTAACGTATTAAAAAACTTTAAAGTTTAATAGTGTTTTTAAAAAGCTAATATTTAAATAAAATTTAAAGAAAATAATATAAGTTATAATATTGCTAATATTTTTGCATTTTAAAACAAGCTTTTTATTTTATTTAAATAATTAACTTTTATTAAATTTAATTTTAAAGCATTTAAAGCTTTTAATAAAAAGCTTTGTTAAGTTAAAAATGTTTATAATACGTAATAAATTAAAAGGTTATTTTGTTTTTTTTAGTTTTAAATTTAAAACGCTTTTTTACGTTTTATTGCTTTTTTTTTAAGTATTTTTATAAATTAGCAAATTAAGCATAAATTTTATAATATAACTAAAGCTAATATATTATTTTTTTATATTATTAAAGCATATATAATTATAGCTTTATTATTAAATGTATATATATTTTTAATAAGCAATTTTTTATAGCAATTTATTAGCATTTACTTTTATAATAATAAAATATAAACTTAAATAATTAATATTTTTACTTAATTTAAAATATATATTAATTATAAGTTTGTTTTAAAATAGCTAAATAAAATAGCTAAACAAAGTTATATATATAATAACTAATTAACTAATGTTTTAATACTTAAATTAATAAATATATAGCTTAATTTAAAGTATATTATTTATAACTTAAGTATTATATTTATATATAATAATTTTAATTTTAAAAATAATATTTAAAATCTTAACATAAATTATAAAAATATTATGTAAAATTTAATTAATTGTTTTATAGTTGCTAGTTTAAATATGTTTAGCTTATTTATGTAGTTATAATAGTATATTATTACTTTTTTTTAAAAAAAAATAGCTTTTTTTTTACTTAATGCTAACTTTAGCTTATATAAATAAAGCAATTAATTATTTATTAGTTTATATTGTTTGTTTTTTATTTAAATTATTACATTTAAAAAGGTTTGCTTTATTTTTAAATATTATATAACTATAAAATAACGTTAGCTATATTTTATAAACTTTTGCTATTTATAAATTATTATTATTAATAACTTATTATGCTACTTTATAGCGCAGTTTTTTTACTTGTATACTTATAAGTAAAACTATATAAAAAGCTAAATAAAAACCTTATGTAATAATATTTATATTGCTATTTTAAAGTTTTTTTATTTTATAACAACTAGTTTTTATTAACTAGCTTGCTAAATAGAAAATAATGGTTAAAAAGCAGAAAAACTCTTTTTAAAGCTTTTAAACCTTTTGCTTTTTTAAAAAGCATACAAAAGCTTTTTTTTTGTTTTTTAAAACCTTTAAAAAAGCACTTTTGCTTTTTTTGCTAGTTTTTTTTTTATTTTTTACTTTTTTTCTTTTTTTTTATTTTTTTTTAATTCTAACTGCTTTATTATATATTGCTATTTTATTAATAGTAAATAGCACGCTTAGTTATTTTTTTTGAAGTTATAGGTTTAAGTTTTGCTTAGTTTGCAGTTGTTTTGCCTTAAAGCAAAAGTTGGTTTGCTTTTAGCTCGGTTTAAACTGTATGCTTGCTGCACTAAAAGCATAAAAATTAAAAGTTAAATAGCTAAGCTAAAAGTCCAAAAACTTTGCTTTTTTGCTAGTATAGCAATATAAGTAATTAACTTAGTATACTAGCTACTATAAAAATAAGCAGCTTTAGCTTTTATTACTAATGCTATATAAGCACTAGTTTTTTTATATAATAAACAGCTTGTATTTTTAGCGTAATTAAAACTTAAAGCTTATTGTTTAGCGTTAAGTAATTTATAAAAAATATAGCGCTATATAATGCTTAAAATCTATTTAATACTATATTATTTATAGCTTGCAAAACCTAAAGCTAGTAAAAAAGCGCTTTTACTACTAATTAATAAAAAACCTCTTTATTAGCGCGCTGATTTTTTTACTTTTGCATTATAAAGCAAAAGCGCTGCTAACTTAACATATAAAATTTAAAGCAAAGTATTATATAAAAAAAGCAGCAAATTAATAAAATCTATAGCAAAACTGTTGCATACTTTGCATATACAAGTGGTTTTTGCTTTAAAAAAAGTTTTCACTTATATAAGTTTTACTAAATAGCTACTAGTATAGCTAACAGGCTGTTTATTTAAGTAATACAAATTAATAATAAATAGCTATTTTGCAATATTATTTGCAGCTTTAAGCTTTTTTATAACTAGTTATAAATTTTTATTAATTTATAGCAGCTTAATTATAAAGCTTTTTTATAGCTGCTTTTTTTTGTTTTTTAGCAAGTTATAATATAAAACTACATGCTAAAAAGTTTTTTTTTTTTTTGCATATTTATAAAAAAGCGTAAAAAAGCTTAAGATTTTTTTTTTATGTAAAAATGCCTTTAGCTTTATTTTTTTAATGCATATTTATATTATTATAGCTGCTTTATGCTTTAATAATTTGCTATATTTTTTAAAAGCTTTATTTTTATTAAGCTTTTGTTTAGTTATTATTAAATAACTGCTGTTTGTTTTAGTTTAGCTTTATTTGCTTATTTATTTTTTTTTAGTGCAATTTTAAGGTTTTTTTTTTTTAACTACTTTTTTTGCTAAAAGTTTAAAGCTAACATTAGATTTTTTTTAACTATGTTTTTATTATTGCTTATAAGCTTGCTTTTTGTTTAGTTTTTAGTTTTTTAAGCTTTTATGTTTTAAATAAAAGTTTTAATTTTCTTTATTGCTTTTTAAATTAACTTTTTAGCTGCTAAGCTTTTTATGCAGTATTTATAAGCTATTATTTTGCTGCTAAAATATAAATTAATAAAAAAAATTCTTATTTTAGTTTTTAAGTGCTTTATTTTAGTTGCTTTAAAAGCTTTAGCTATATATTTAAAGCATTTATTTTAAATTACTACTAGTAAATTAGCAATGCTTTTTGCTTTGTTTTTTTTAAAGTTTTTATGCTAAATTATTACGCTATAAATTAAAATGCTTTATATTATTATAATATATATTTGCTTTATTTTTGTTATATTGCTGTTTTATATAAAGTTTTATAGCTTAATTACTACATATAATTAAATATTTAGTTTTTTTTTAAGCTTTGCTAAATATTTTTTTTATTTTATATTTTTATTAAACTATACTTTTAAAAATCTTATATTGTTTTTTAGGTGTACTATTATATTAAAAAAATATATTATTTGCATAAGTATTATTTTACTACTAAAAAAGTGCATTAATTTGCTTTTTTGTAATATAAACTTTATTTTATGTTATTTTATTTAACTTTTATATGTTTTTTATACTACTTTTAAAGCTTTATAATTTTGCTTTATATTTAAGTTTGCTATAATAAAGTTAATATTATTAGTAAAGCTAATTATTATTAGCTTTTAATATATAGCAAAATTATTATAAAGTATTAAAATATATAAAAAGAAAAAAAAAATAAAAGCAAGAACTTTTAAAAAACTTTAGCTTTTAGTACTATTAGCTAAAATATTGCTTTATTAAAGCAAAAATACATTATATAGTTTAATATAAAAAAGTTTACTTATATAATTATTTAAAAAAAAAAGCTTTTTTGTTGCAAAATATATATTTTTTTTTTTATTAATAATATTAAAAGCTTTTATAATGTTTAATTGCAATAAAAATGTTATGCGTTTTTTGCTAATTGCTTTTTTTATTATTTTTAATACTAGTTTAATAGTTATATTTATTAATTTATTTTATTTATTGTTTATTTAGTTATTTAATAAAAAACTTTTTTGCTTAGCTACTTTTATTATATAACAATATAGCTTTTTTTTAGTACTTTTTTTATTATATAAATAAACATAATAAAGCGCTACTTTTTATTTGTTTTTTTAGTTTTTTTTAACTTTTTAGGTTTAAATATAATTATTATTTTTGTTTGCTTAAATTATATTAAGTAATACTTTAATAAAAAGCTAGCAGTATATAATATTGCTATTTTTTTTGCTAAAGCAAGTTTATAAGCTTTAAAAAAGCTATTAAATAATAAGTTGTTTTTTAGTGCTTTTTATAGCACTAATTTTTATATTAGCAATATTATGTTTTTTTTTTATATTAACGTTAATTATAAATTTTTAATAGCTATTATAAGTTAAGTTTTTTTTAAGTATATTAAATAAGTTTACTAGTAGTGCAAAAAAAAAGTGTTTTATTAATAAAGCTGTTTTTTTTTTAAAAATGTTAGCAAAAAATAGCTTACTTTTTGTTTGTTTTAGCAGTAAAATTATAATAACTTTTAAAGCTAGCTTATAAGCAAACTTTGCTTATTTAACTAAGTTTTATAATAATTTAAAATTTTTAAATGCTTTTATAAATGCTTATTTTTAGCTATGTTTTTATGCTTTTTTTATTTTATTATTAAAAGCTTTTTTTTTTTTTTTTAAAAGCTTGCTATGCTATTTTAGTTCTTTTGCTTTAAAATCTGCAGTATGCTTGTTTTGCTTTTTTTTTTGTTTTAATTACTTCTAAAAACTACTAAAGTAATGCTTAATGTTTTTTTTTATAGTTTTTTTAAGCGTTATTTTATTTGCTATTTTTACTAGTTATTAAATTAAAAAGTTAAAAGCATTATTTAGCTTACTAAGTATATATAATATATGCATTTTTATAATAATAGCTTTTATTTTTATAGCTGCTTTATTTTTGTTTAATTTAAGCTAGTTTTATTTTTTTGCTTTTTTTAAGTATTTTTATAAAGCTATTTTTAAATTAATTATAACTTTTAGTGCTTTATAATTAAAACTTAGCTACTTTAAGTCCTTTTAATAAATAATAGCTAAATTATTAAATATTTATATTAAGTTTATTATTAAGCTTTTTTATTTATGCTTTATTTTAGTTACCTTTTTTTTAAAAATAGCTAGTATAAAATCTTATTATATAGTAAACTTAAGCAATTTATTTGCTTTTTAGCTTTTTTTGCTTTTTAAGTTTTATAATAAGTAATAAAAGTTAAAATTACTTATAAATATATAGCGTTTTTTTAGCTTGCTTGCTTTATATATTTTTTAAATTAAATTATATTAAATTATTTTTTTTTAATTTAGCAAATATATTAACTATAAAATTACTGCTAAATTATTACTGCTTATTATAACTTTTGCTTAGTTTTTATTAGCGTTTTTTACTAGCGTTTTTATTATAACTTTTTTGTTTATATATAATATAGCTTTACTTTTTAATTAAATAACTTAGTAGCTATTACTATTAAAGCAATATATATTGCTATATTTATTAATTATTAGCTTTTAAATTATTATATAATTATAACTATTATTTTATAGCATATATATTATATTGCTTTTAAATTTTATAATGTTTTAAAAAGTAATATTATATATTATTAAGTTAATAAAAATAAGTTTTTGTTTATATTATTAGTTTGCTGTTTTTTTATTAATAACCTTTTTTTATTTAGCTTTATAAATGCTAATGCTATTAGCATTTTTAAACTACTTTTATTTATTTTTTTGCTTATTATTGCTGTTTTTTTAATACTTTAAAAGCTTTTAAGTTATAATATATATGCTATTTTTGCTTTGTTTTTTTATTTAATTTTTTTTTAGCAAGCTTTATTTTATATTGCATGTATTTTTTTATAGTTTATGCATTTTTGCTTTGCTTTTTGTGTTTTTATTAAGCAGCTTTTTTTACTTTTTTAATGCTTTAAAGCTAAATAATAGTTATACTTTAAGTTTTTGTAGCAATATTTAATTATATGTTTATATTTATAGTAATTAAAGCATTATATAACTTTAAGCTTTATAGTAAAAAGTTTATAATAAAATAGCTAAGCTTTTTATAAAAAGCTATTTTTGTATATTATTTTAGCTATTATAATGCTGCTTATATATAATAATATTAATGCAAATCTAGCTTTTGCATTTTTAAATAGCATTTTTTTGCATTTTATAACTTTAGGGTATTTATTACATAATAACTGCAGTAAGTTTTCATTTAAGTATATTGCTTTAATGCGTTTTGCTAAAATGTTTTTTATTATTAGCGCTATTTTTTTTTGTTGTATTTTTAACTTTTTTTTAAAAGCTTTTATAATTTATTTCTTTTTTTTAGCTTTTTATATATTGTATTACTTAGGACTAACGGCTTTAAAAAGCTATACTAAAAGCTACCTAATTTTATACATAAGTAAAAACTGTGCTAAAGCTAAATAAAAACATTTTTGCTAACTACTTGTTATTATAACTTATATTTTTTTTATAGTTAATTATATAAGCGCTACTATTTAAAAATTGCGTTGCTTAATTTTTATTTAATACTGCTGCTTTTGCTGCTTGCGTTTTTGCTTGTTATATAAGCGTAGCTTTTTATTATTTAAACTGTTTACTAACGGTTTTTAAACGGGTTTTTTTTAGCTTAGTTTTAAAGCTTTAGTATGTTAACAATAGTTTGCAATTTTGTTTTTTGCGCAGTTGTTAGCATAGTTTTTTTTAGTAAGCAACCTTTTAAGCAAATAATATTTTTGCTTGTTAAATTGTTGGCTTTTTGCTTGCGCGGCGTTTTTATAGCAATAATAGTATATAATTAGCTTTAAGTTAGCTTTATTACAAATTATATAAAGCAGTAAATAAAAGCATTTTTAGCTAGCTTGCGTGCTTAAATAGCTTTTAAGCATTTTATTGCTTAAGCTAAATAGTTGCTTTAATAAAAAAAACATATAGCTGCTTTTTTTTTAGTTTATATAAAGCATAGGTTTGCTTTATTTTTAGCGTGTTTTAAAGATTTACATTAGCTATATTTTTGCTTATTTTTATATATGTTAGCTTAATAGCTTTATTTTTAGCAGCTATAATATTAAGTTATTATTATATTTATAAAATAAAAAGCTACTTAAAAATAATAATAGTTTTAAAAAAGTTTATTAATATATGTTATGTTTATATTTTTTGTAGTTATAACTTTAATATATATTAAGCATGTTTTTTGCTTGCATTATAGCAAGCAAAATAAAAAAAAATAGCTTTTTAACTTTTAGCTTTTAGTTAGTTAGCTTAATTTAAGTTAGCATTTTTTTTTTTTTATTTTTAGCATTTGTTTAATTAGCAAGCTTAAAACTACTAGTTAATATAGTTAAAAATGCACTTTTAATTTTTTGCTAAACGTTTAATAAGCTTATAACATATTTGCTAGCATTTAGGTTTAAATCTTTTGCTTATTAAAAATAACTTTTTAATTGTTGTTTAATAGTTTATATGCTGCTTAAACTATATTTGCTTTTATTGCTTAGTTTAGCTTTTATATTATAATTAATTTTGTTTTTATTTTAGCTTTATAGCTAGCAAAAGTTATAATAATAGCTTAATTAAAGTTTATTGCTATAATAGCTTTAAAGTAAATTAATAAAGCAATGCGTAAAAATTTTTTATTGCTATTTATTTATAGCATATTTATGTAAAATATAAGCTGCTAGTAAAAAAAGTTAATAATTTTAGCTTGCTTACTTATGCAATTTTTAAATTATTAAATTTATATATATAGCAATTTTATTTTTGCAGCAAGCTTTTTTTGCTTTATTAATAACGCTTATAATAAGTTTTAAATAGCACGTTTACTACTTTTATTATTGCTGTTTGCTTATAGTTGCTTATTTATTTGCTAAAAATAATACGCTTTTAATAACTTTTTAATAATTTAGCAAGCATTATAAATAGTTTGCTTATTTAAGTTTTTTTTAAGAAAGATTTTAGCGTTTATTATTGCTTTATTTAGCTTGTTTATATAGCACTACAAATTTAACGTTAAGTTTATTATTAGTTACTACTAATTTAAGTTTGCATTATTAGCTAGTTATAACTAGTTTTATATTAAAAAAGTTACGTTATAGTTTTTTGCTTTTTTTATTTTTACTTTTATTTTTTTTTAGGTTATTATTTGTACGGGCTTATTTTGTATACGGTAGGTCTCTGTAAGTCTAGTTTTTAAAGCTGCGCAAGTATTTTCGTAAATTTAGCCGGTTGCAAAAAAAAGCAAAAAAAGCCTCTTTTTTTTAGCTTTTTAAAGTACTGCTTTTTTAAAAGTAATTATTATATTTTTACTATATAGCTTTTTAGCAATAATTGCATTATTATTTATAAGTGTTATATTTACTACTTTAATAATATTAGCTAATATTTTATTTTTAAAATTGTTAGTTTGTTTTTTAACTTTAATTAGTACTTTTTTGTTTTGCTTAAATAGTACTGCTTTATTATTATAAACTAGCTATAAAACTACTATTTATGCTTAAAATTTTAGCGTATTTATATTTAATAAAATTTGTTAAAAAAGCTTTTAAATAATATTTTTAACGCTTTTTTAGTTAATTTTTATAGTAGTATTTAAGTTATAGCAAGTTATAAATATATTAAGGTTATTTTTATTATTAAGCTTTATATTTTGCTAGCTTTTTTGGGCTTTTTTTAATATATGTACTATTTGTGCTTTTTTTATATTTCTTTAAAAAAAGATTCTTTTTGTTATCTTTTTTTTTATTAGTAGCTATAATATTAGTTTTACAATTTTATTAACTATTTTTTATATACTAGAAAATTTATTAGCTTTACGTTTTTTGTTAAAATATTGCTACGTTATAGTTATATTACTAATAGGTTTTAGTAATATATTAGTTATGTTTTTAACAAATAAGTTGTTTAACACTATTTTTCCGTTTTTTATTATGTTTGCACTTTGCAAATAAAATGCAACTTATTTAATAAATAAAAGTTGCTACGCTAATTTTAGCAATCTTAATTATTTAATAATTAAGCTTAAACTTATAAAGTTATAGTTAAATATAAAGAATTTAAAAAAGGTCCTGCTATTTATAAAAACAAAAAAAAATATTTAAAATATATTAAGTTTATAATACTTTATTTCGTACTATTTTAAATTATTAAAATTATAATAAATAACTTATAATAATACATAAAAATTAAAAAATTATATTTTTTATTTAAGTTATAATAGCTATTTAAATAAAAGCAAGCAATATATATAACTATAAATAATAAATGCTTTTTATATTAGCTTTTTTTTATATTGCGCTAAATTTTATTTAATTAATTT
>MU400856.1:0-31068 GCA_022578965.1 Xylaria sp. FL1777 | reverse complement strand
GCACTTTTAGCTATAATAATAGTTATATATTTAAAAAAACTAAACTTTTTAATATATTTATATAAAAACATAAAAAACAAATTATATTAAATATTACTAATATATTTAATTATAATATTATTTTAAAAATACTATAGCTAAAAACTAATAACTTTTTAATTTAATAAAAAGCAAAAACTATTAATTAAAAAAATAAAAAACAAAGCAAAAAAATCAGAAAAATTATAAAAAAAATTCTAAACAAAATACTAAAAATATATTATAAATTTTATAAACTATTTAAAAAAAAAAAAAAAAAACTTTTTAAACATAGCTTATAAAATTACTACATTTTTATTAAGAAAAAATATTAACTAAAGCTTTATTAAGTATACTATATAAGCTTAAATAAAACAAACGCTTTATAAAAATACATTTAAAAAAATTTAGCAAAAGAATTTCTAAAAAAATTTTAATTATTTATTAAATATTTTATAGTGCTAGTACTTAAAATAAAAAATAAAAAACAACTAATTAATAAAAAAAAAAACTAGTATAGCAAATAATAATTAATTATTAATTATTAAACATAATTATTATTATAAATAAATATTTCTTTATTTTATTAATAATTATAAAAAAAAACATTAGCTAAGCAAAATAATTTATAGCAATTAATATTTTAAATAAATATTATACTTGTTAAAATAACTAGTTATTAGTTATAACTCCTATGTATAGTACGTACGATAAGTTTTGCACAAAGATCACTTCGTGCGAAAGCTATCGCATAAACCGAGGTAATCTTAGTATTAGCTTAGCTTGTACGCTAGCAAAGTTTTTATACATAAAAAAGAACCTTTGCTTCGTACGAACTTTTTTTTCTTTTAAACATATAAAATATAAACAGCTTACAATACAAAAATTATTATACTTTATTTTAGCACATATATATTAAACATACAATTATACAAAGCTTATTTAATATTAATTAGTAGTTATATTTGCACTTTTAACTCATTTGCAACAAACTATAAATTAGCTAAAATAATAATAAAGTTATATAATATACTTTTATTTTAACTTGTTAAAAAAAGATTTGTTTTTTGTATTGCGTTTGTTTTTTTTTTAACGTACAAATATATTGTTTAGTTTATTTTCTTTAATTAGCTAAAATAAGCACGTATAAAAAAAAAAAAAAAAAATCTAATTTATTTATATATAAAAACTAAACTTTTAACTTGTTTATTAGTACTAAAAACAAAATAAAGAAAATAGCAAGCAACTTTGTTATTTCTTTAACTATATTGCTATACAAACACTAAGTAATATATTAATTATACTGCTATATAAAAGCAAAACAGCAATTTATATAATTTAAATATAAAATTAAATATATTATATAATTTAGCTAAATTTACTATGTTTTAAAAAAACAAACAACTGTTTATAATGCTTTTAAAGTTAAAGCTAGTTATTTTTATGTATAAAAATTTAGCTAAAAATGTTCTAATAAACGCACAACAAATAAATGCTTAAATTAATTTCAAAATATAAAGCCAAAAAATTAATTTTAGCTGTATAATTAAAATTGAACTAAATATTAAGCTAATATTTTATTATGCTAACTATTTATATTTTTATAAACTATTAGACTACTTTTAAAAAAAGTTCGCTAAAATCTTTAAAAAATAAACAAAAGATTATTTTTAGAAAATTTATTAAAGCATATAAAGCGCTTTGCTTAAAAACCTTAAGTTAAAAAAAATTTATCTAACGTTAAAAACAACTATAATTTAAAAGCTTATAAAAATAGCTTATAAAGACTTTATAATTAGGAAATTAAAAAAACTACTGAATATTTATTATATAATAACTATTTAACTATTAGCAATATTTTTAACATTAAGCTAATAGCTAAATATCTTTTTATATAATAGTTAAAACTTTTTAAACTATTTATATACTAAACTACTTTTTAAAAACTTAAGTTTTAACGTATAATTTTAAACGTAATAACATAAACACTAATTATAATTAATCTAGCTAAGTATTAAACATTAAAATCTTTTTAAGCTATTTAATCTTTATATAACAAAAGCAAACTACGGACTAATTTTTTAACTAGTATATAAATATCTTGTTTAGCATTATTTACTGCAAATACTAAAGCAAAAAACATATGTTTATATAACATTAAATCTAGCTATTAAAAGCACGTTTTTTAACTTATTTTTAATAAAGTTCGTATAAAATAAATTTATATTCTTTAATAAATATATTGCTTTTTAAAAAAGCTAAAACTTAAGCTAAAACTATATAAGCAAGCTATATAACTTATTATATAATAAAGCTTATTTATTTATTGCTGCTTACTAACATATTAAAATTACAAAAAACTAATATTACGCTATATTTTTATGTATTTTAAAAGGTTATACAAAAAACTTTTTTATTAACTATATTAGTTTAAACAAAACTTAAAGTAAAATATACTATATAATAAATATTTACTTTAATATTAATATAAACTATAGCTAGTATTAAGCTAACTAAACAACAGTTTTTTTTGTACAAATAAAAAAAAAAAACTTAAACTTAGCTTTATATAAAATATTTAAATTAATGCTTAATAAGCTTAAAAAAGTATAGCAAACGTTTAATACTAGTTATTAAAGCAAAATTTAACTAAATATAAACGTTATATAAGCATATTAAAGTATACTAAAGTTAACTATAGCATTAATTTTTTAAAAACTTATATACGAAAAATTTTTTATTAACTTATAAGCATACTTACGTATAACATTAAATAGTATAGCAAAAACTTTTATATAAAAAAACAATAAGTTATACTTTATAAACTAAAAATATAATTATAGCTATACAAAAAACTAACAACTTAAATTTATACTAAAATTATTAAGTTAACTAATTAAATAGTTAAGCTACTTTTAAAGCTATAACTAAAAGAACTAAAACTTTTATATAAATAAGAAATGCTTTATTTGCTAAAAAAAAAGCTACTAGTTAATATGCTATACTTCTTAAAAAAGAGCTTGTGTAAAAAACATATTCTTTAATTTGCATAAAATGATTTATAGCTAAAAACTTACTTTAAAAGAATTCTTTTTGTACGTAGCAAAATGCAAAAAATATTTAAAGTTAAATAATAGTGCTAAAAATATTAATAAGAAATTTAATAACTAGATTACTTAATATTTAATAAACAACATATTTTTTTATTATATAACAAAAAAAAATATTTAAAACTATAAAACAATAATACTATATAATTAGTTTATATTAAGCAATTATTATTATATAAACTACTAAAATAAACTTTAAAATACTAGTGCTTTTAATTATTTAATAATAAAAAAAGCTTAATTAAAAGCATACTTTTAAATATATTTTTATATAAAAGTTAGTTAAACTTTAAGTAGCACTTATATTTGTTTTAGCAAAAATAATACTATAAGTGCTATAAGCACTATATAAATAAAAAATGCTTTTAGTATAACTATATATTATGTTTTAAATATTTTTACTTTTTTTTTATTTTTATTAAAAAATGCTAATTGCTTAAAAGCATACTTTAATAATACAAAAAATATTATTATATAACAAAACAAAAAAATTATTTTTATTATATAAAAATAAAAACACTTATTTTTTAATATTAGCTTATATAAAGCAAGTTTATACTTTATAAAAACAGAACTTTAAAAGCTTTATAAATGCTTTAAACATTTTTATACAAAAAAATTATATAACATGCTTAGTTATACAAGCTATAATATTAATTGTTTTGCTTTAAAAAAAATTTAAAAGTTTTACTATTATTGCTAATTATATAACTAAGCACTTTATTGTTTTAAGTTTATAATTAAAAATAACTATAACTTTAATTATAAAGTTATAATTAATGTTATACAAATAAATAACAAACAAGTTTTATATATAATTAATGCAGCTATATTGTTTTAAGCAGCTATATTTTTAAAATCTATATTTATATAAAACGCTTAAAAAGCTTTATATAAGTGCTAAATTAATATATATTAAAGACTTTTAAACTATGTTATATATAACCTTAGCATAAACTTTTTATTTAAAGAATTTTAAAACTAAGCTAAAATTATAAATATAAAGTACTAAAAAATACTTATTAAAGCTTATTAAGCTATTAATAAAATAAAAAAAGCATATAAACTTCTTTATTATATATATAATATATTAAAAGCTAAACTAAGTTATTATATAAAAAATAAGTTAATTTTATAAATAGCAGTTAAAGCTTTAAATAATACTACAAAGCTTAATAGCTTAGTTTTAATGCTTTTTATATTTAAAGCATATTTAAGGGTTAATTAAGACTTTTTTTTTTTGCTAAATATTATATAAAAAGCTAAAGCAGTTAAAAAAGCTATAAAAATGCTTTGCAAAAAACAAACAAAAATTAAAATTAGCTATGTAATTTATAAACATAATAAGCTAGCTTTATATAAAGTATTATTTTTACTTTTACGCAGTAAAATCTTTATATAGCGCAAAAAATAAAGCTAAAAAAAACTATACAAAATATAATTAATTAAAAAACCTAACATAATTATTAACTTTATAAACAGCTTAATTTGCTTTAAATAAACATAAGTTAAGTTATATTATTATATAACTAAACATATTTTAGTAAATAGTAAAAAAAAAAATATAACTGCTATAAAACTAGCTATAAAATTAGCTATACAAAAAAAACACAGAAAACTTAAAAAAGCTAAAAACTTTTTTATAATGTTTATATAAAACATTAGTAATTTGTTCTTAATTCTAAAAAAGAAACAAAACTACGCTTTAGTAGTAAAATTGCGCAAAAATAGCATTATTAGTACTTTTAGCGCTTTATTTAAAAAATCAAACGCTATAGAAATTAATAACCTTGTTATACAAGATATTTTTTAGTTTATAAAATATAATTTAAACAAACATAATAACACTTAAATTTTTAAGTTTTGCTTTATATAAAAAATCAAAAAAAAAACAACTAAGCTATACAAAAAGTTTAAATTAGTTATATAAAGCTATAATAATACAAAAAAAAAAACTATATTAACTTAATTGCTAATAATTTAGCAAATAAGCTAATAATTATTGCTAGCTTTAGGCTTTTTGCTAATTTAAAACTTTAATACTTTAAGCAAACTTTAAAATATTATATAAGTATACGTATAATTAAAAAACAAACTTGCATAAAAAATCCTTGCACAATTACTTTTTAAACTTGTTTTAAAGTATTTTAAAAAAACTATTATATAGATTATATAACTATTATATAGCTTAGCTAAATTAAAGCTATATTAGTTTAAAACTTATTATTAATATTACTATAAAAAACTTAGTATAATAATTTTTATATATAACTTATGTTTATTGTTTATATTAGAACATTCGTATAAATTTAGTATTATAGGTTTATAAACAAACAATACGTTTAGCTTTGCTACACTTAAATTTTTAGCGAAAAAAAAACATGAATTATATAAAGCAAAGTTTTATATAAAGCTAAAAAAAACTTTATAATAAGATTACTTTATTAAATTTAACAGTAGTTAAGTTATTTTTTTGTATAAAAAAAATATAACGCTTACGTAAAAAGGCTAAGCAAACTAATTAGCTTTAATTAACTTTTATATAAAAAATGCTGCATAGTAATATGTTTTTTAATGTATACATAGCGTTTATATAAGCAACATTTACTAACTAAAAGCTACATATAACTTTGTAGCTGCTGCTTAAGTAATTAATTTAGCACTAGCAAATATTAAAAATTTAAACCGTAAAGTTAAATAGCAAATAAATAATTATAACTGCAAATTAACATTTATATTTCTAGATTTAAGCTATATAAAACTATTTATTTTTATAGATAGTTTATTTATAAATAATACTAATATAACTTTATAACTTAAATTTATTATTATATTTGCAATAAAGCACTATATAAAAAAAAACTTAGCTTTTAAAATTAAAAAAAACATTATATATTAAAACTTTAGCAAATATAAACAAATAACATAAAGTATGCTAGCTAATAAATTATATAGCATAATAAATAGCTTTAATAGTGCTATAGCCCTTTATATAACGTTTTAAAAAATTATAGCTACGCTAAAAATACCTTTAATTTTTGCTATACTATGTTTAAACTTAAAATTGTTGTATAACTGTTTAATAAAGCTAGAAACTACTTAAAAAAAACGCTTTATAATTAATATTATATTACTTAAAGAGTTATACAAAAGAAAAGAAATTTTTAAAATATAATAAATTAATAGTAAAAATAATTTAGCTAACGTATTTACAAAAAAAACATTAAACTAAGCGCTAAAAACCCTAATATTTATAAACTAGCTAACTGTATAAATAAAAGCATTTATAAAAAGAAAGTAAAAACAACTTTTATATAAACAAATTAAAAAAGAGAGTTAAAAGAATACTTTTGTACAGAAATCGTTACAATAATTATATAATAAGTAAAAAAGCAACAAGCAAATATATTTAATTTTAAAAAAAACACTAAAAACTATAAAACATCGCAAATCTTATATTTCTTTTTGTATAACTATCCTTTAAGCTATATATAAATGCTTAACATTTCTTTTTATTTTTTTTATTAAACTACTATATAACATTTAATTTTTCTTTATTTATTTAAGCATAATAATTATAATAAGCATTATATAATTATTAAACGTATATAGTACACATATTACTTTAGAATTTTATTACTTATTAGTAACCCTAAAATAAAAAGCTTTTGTAGTTTATATAAGCATTTTAGCCGCACAGAGCAACTATAATGCTATATAACTAAATAAGTACTGCATAAAAGTAGCTTTTATAACAAATTATTTAGGCTACAATAAAAGTAATCGAGGCACTATATAGAATTTAAACCTTAATATTAACTAAAAGTATTAATACAACTTA
Source organism: Xylaria sp. FL1777 (assembly GCA_022578965.1). Taxonomy (NCBI): domain Eukaryota; kingdom Fungi; phylum Ascomycota; class Sordariomycetes; order Xylariales; family Xylariaceae; genus Xylaria; species Xylaria sp. FL1777. The sequence continues at coordinate 24,099 of MU400856.1, read as the reverse complement.
AAACTTGTTATTTTTTGTATAATAAATAATTATTACCAAACTACTTAAATAATAAGCTATACGAAAAAAAAACAAATATATATATTTATATATAGCAACTAAAAAAATAATTAATTACTAAGATTACTAGTTAGTAGTTATATAACGTTATAATTACTGTTTTAGCTTATAATGCAAAGCTAGCAACTATTAATGTTATACTATAGTAAAGCAGCTATTATATAAGTATATATATATATATATATAAGTATATATATGAAAATAACTAAGTGTAAAGCTGTTATAAATATGTATATATGCGTATAAAGCAGCTAATAGCAAAATAAGCAGCTATATAAAATAAAAGGTCTGAAAATATAAAGGCAACAAAAAGCACTGCAGAATTTAAGCTTTTTTTATAAACAAAGCCCAGCTTTCGTACTTTAGTACATTACTAAACTTGCTGCTATACAAAAAAAGAACCCTTAATTAACCTTAATATAAATTGCTTACTACTAATACTCTACTTTATATTATTAGCTAACATTAGTTAGCTATACAATAATAAAAATAAAGGACTTTAATTATGCTAGCAATAATTAAACCGCACAAAGGTTTAAGTACTTTACTTAAAAAGCAACTACTTTTAAACCTAAGCTTTGTATAACTATAAAGTTTAAAAAAAGCAAACATATAAGCAACCTTTTTTTTGCAAGAACTAAAGTATTAAATGTTTAACTTTTTATAGGACTATTTTTTTTTATTTTTTTTAAATAGCATTATACGAGGGAAATTACAACTAAAAAAAAAATAGCTAATGTTAAAATAACTAGTTATTAATTATAACTTCTATATATAGTACGTACGATAAGTTTTACATAAAGACTACTTTATGCAAAGGCTATTGCATAAACCGAGGTAATTTTAGTATTAGCTTAGCTTATATACTAGCAAAGTTTTTACATATAAAAAAGAACCTTTGCTTTATATAAACCTTTTCTTTTTTTAAACATATAAAATATAAACAGCTTATAATACAAAGATTATTGTACTTTGTTTTAGCACATATATGTTAAACGTACAATTATACAAAGCCCATTTAATAATACTATTAAAATAACTAAAAAAAAAAAATAAAAAACTGCTATATAAACAGTATATAAATTATATAAATATATAGTTATATTATAAAAACTATAAAATATATTAGCTAGCTTTTAATATATAATAATAACAATTTTACAAAAGTTTTTAAACAAGTTTATGTTTATTTATTTAAATAATATTTTGATTTATTTTAAAATACTAAAAAAACATAAAAAATATATAACTTAAGTATTAAAAATATTTAAACAAGCAAAATTACAACTTAACACAAAAAAGTATATATAGCATATATAAAAAATCAACTTTTTAAAATTTACGATTATTTTAAAACAAATATAAATTTAACAATTAAAAATTATTATAGTATAAAATTAAAAAATATTTAACTTAGCTATTATTATAAACATATAATAAGCATTAAAATTTTTAAACTATATTTAAATGTTAATTTAAAACTTTAAAAAAATAACATTTTACTTTATAAAGTATATAAAAAAAAAATATAAAGAAAAATTCTTTTTAATTTTAAAAAAAGCTTAAAAAGCTTTTAAAAAACTAAAACTAAAAATTACTTTTAACTTTATAATTAAACTACCTAATTTATAAAAAAAAAAAAAGCTAAAAACAAATGCTTTAAATAGTATAATTACAGAAGTTTTAAAACAACTAAAAAACAACAAAAAATAATACTTAGTAGCTTATTACTTTAAAGCACTACAAAACGTAACATTATAATATTTTATATATAATAAAAAACTGCTTATAATTATTATAGCACTTAAAAAATAAAAACTGTTTTTTATAAAAACTATAAAGCTAATTAAAATCTATTTAAATTATTAAAACTTAATAAAATTTATAACTATTGAAGTAAAGTAAAATAGCTAAATGAGCTAATTAGCTAATTAAAGTAAGTTTAGGCTAAGTTATATAGTAAAAATGAGAGTATAAGTATTGCGCTAGATTTTGAAGTATAAATTTAACCATTACGCTTAATATTATGAAAATTAGCTACGGTTACTTTATTTGTATTGTTAAATAGCCTTTTAATTAATTATTTAATTCCTTAATTTATATATGGCTTAATTGTTTAAATGCATAAGTTATAACTTATTTTTTTGTAATTAAAGTGTTATAGTAGATCTTGTGTAATTATACTGCTTTATTTTATTAGTGTTTTTAGTAAAGCCGATTTTTTACTTACTATAGATAATACTATAAAACTAACAAACAAATAATTTATTATTGCTAACTTATATGTTTAATTTATTTATTTATTAATTGCTATAATTCTTATAAACAAAACATGATATATTATATTTAGTTGCTTTAGCTAGCAATAAGTAAAGCTTGCTTAGCGCAAATAGTTTAGTTATAATTAGTACAAACGTTTAAGCTAGCGGCCTTTAATTAATAAGGCTTAAAACAAACGTATAAAAATATTGAACTGTTTTTTTTAATTTAGCTTGTAAAGCGCTTTTATTTCTTTTAGCAAAACAACAATTAAGTGTTAAAATGCTAATATAATCTTTAGAATAGCATAGCTAGAAAACTGTTTGTTAAAAACCTTTAAAGGGCTAAAAGGAAGAAATTTTTGCTAAAAAGCTAGTGCTTTATAAAAAGAAAAACATAATTGCTTTTATATAAGTAAAAAAAAACAAAAAATAGGCTTAAAAAAGAGTAAAAGTTGCTAAAACTTTTAAAAAGCTATAATGCAAGCAAAACTAATGCTTATTTATACTAAATAAATTTAGGTTTATGTATTAATATATAAAACTATTAATAATTAAAAATATATTTTGTTTTTTAAGCTAATATAGTTTTTTATTAAAAAATAAAAAGCAAAGTTTTTTAGGTGTAAGCTAGCTATTGCTTAAAAACTTTGCATAAAACGCAGCTATTGCTTTTTTATAGCACTTATTATTAAATAAAAAAGCCTTAAAAAAAAGAAAAAAGTATGCTACTTTTATAAATAAAAAGCTATAAAAAGATAAAGCTTGCTTAATAAAACTTACGTAAAGCAAAGCAAGCTAAATTAAAAAATAAAGAAACTAAACGTTATAAAGTATACAAAAAAATAAAAGCGCACAAAAAACAAAAATATAAAAGCATTTAAAAAAAGACTTAAAAAGCTATAAAAGATAAGCTAGCAGTTTTTATAAATGCAAACAAAAAAAATCGTTAGGTTTTCTAAAAAAAAAGTCTAAAAAAACAGCACAAAAAAACCTAAATATATAAAATACTTAGAAATCTTAAGCACTTTATATTTTTTTTTTTTTTTAAACTTATATTTTTACTTAGTTTACTTTTATTATTTTTTTTAGCTTACTTTTTTTATTACTTTTATATAAACTTTACTTTAATTTATTATATAGCTTAAAAGTTTAAAAACTATAGCTTAATTAAATAATTTAGCTATAAAAAATTATTAGATCTTTTTACATTAATATATAAAAAATACTAAAACTACTTATAAACAAAAAAAATAAAAATAACTAGCTTATTATTTTTAAAAAGTATTAAAGCAACTTTATTTAGCTTAAGCTATTTTAATAATAAGCATAATATTAAAATTAAACTGTTATTTATGCTTTTTAACTTAAAACTAAACTAGCATTTATTGTTTAACAAGTTAAAAATAAACAAATAGTTAAACAATTTAAATGCTTTTTTTTATGTAAAGCGCTTTAAAAACATTAATAAAATTAAACAAGTTTTTGTTTATTATAATACTTTTTAAACAAAGAAAATAATAAAAATAATACTAAAAAATTATTTATTATAAATTAAAGCTTATAAACTGCTTAAGCAAAAGTTTAAGCTTTAAAACTTTAAGCAAAATAAGTTTGCTATTACTATATTATAAAATTTTAAAGCTTGCTTAAAAGCTATACACCTTACTAATTTTAAAACTTACTTTTTTTAGCATTAAATATATACTAAAAATATTAAAGCCTGAAAAAATTACTACTTTAATCTTTAATTTACTTAAAGTTTGCTTAAAGAGCTAAATCGAAATATTATTAATAAAATAATAAAGTTTTTTAAAAAGTTATATAATAACTTAAACGAAATATTTTATAAGAACTTTTATAAAACATTAAACAACTAAATTAATAAAAAGTTTAAGCTGGATTTTTACTTTAAAAGAACAAAAAAAGCACGCAAAGCATAAAAAAAAATTGATTATTTATATAATTATAATTTTAATAAGCCTTTATATACTGCTATTAATGCTATTAAGCTAGCTATTAATATAATTATACTAGCTGCTAAAACAGTTATTATTAAAAAGCAGCAAATAAAATTAGCTTAATACTTTGTTTATAACTAAAACATAAATAATATTACTAAGCAAATATAGCAGCTAAAGTTAAAACAAAAAAACGCAGCAATTATAAAAAAAAAACTAAAAGAAATATTAAAAAAACTATAAAATTAATATGTTTAGCTAGTTAATTAAGAATTATAAGCACTATAATATTATAAAATTAACATAAACCTATTAAAAAAACAAATATTTAGTATTAATGCTATAACTTCTAAATATTTATAAAAAAGTAAATATAACTTTAAAAAACAAAAATAAAGTAAATAATTGTTTAATTTCTTATAATAAATAAAGTTAAATAACCTTTATTTAACAAAAGAAATTATTTATTAAAGATATAGCATAAACGATTACTACATTTATAAGTGTAGTTTTGCTTATAAATTAAAAAAGGAAAACATTATATATTAAAACTTTAAATAGTGTTTAAAAAAGCTAGAATTTTTTATAAGCTTTAAATGCATAAAGGTTTTCTTTAAAGTTGTAAAAATTAACAAAAATAAAAAAGAAATTCTTAATGCTGCAATAAAGTAAATATATAACTTTATTTTAAGTAATAATAAACCGCTTAAGCAAAAAGCTTATTATTAACTGCAGAAAAAAAACCTTATTTTAAATAATAAAAATTTAAATGCTAAAATAAAAAGCAAACAAAAAAGTTAAAAAGAAAAAAAACTTTATTAGCTAAATAACAAGCAGCTAAACTAATTTTTAAATAAAAAGTTTAATAATTAAACTAGTATGCTTTATAAAATAAAACTAATAAAGGCTTGCAATATTAAAAAAAATAACTTAATAAATAGTAAGCTAAATAATAGCTTTATTATAACTAATTAGAACTTTATATAAAGCACTTCTTATAATATAAATAGCACTAAAGTTTTGCAAAGCTATATATTAAGCAAAAAAATTAGTATAAATGTGTTTTAAGCTAATTATTATAAGCTTTTAACTAAAAAAGCTGCCTTTTACTAAACAAAAGGTAAAAAAAAACTTAAAAAACAAAAAAAAAAGCCTTTTATAAATTAAACAATTAAAAAGATTTATTTAAATAATAATAAGTTTTTTACTTAGTTTAACACTAAAAATATATAAATAAACAATAATTTTTATAAGCAAAATACTTTATTAAAACTAAAGAACTTTAATTGTTAAAAGCTCTAAAAAATTTAAAAAGCAGAACTTACAGAAAAAAACTTAGAATTTAAAAAAATATAAGCTAAAAAGTTTAAGAACTTTTTAAACAAAAAAACAAATGTTATTTTTAAGAACCTTATACTAGAAGTTTTAAAGTACTTTAGTGTTTTTATTTAAATAATTGCTTAAATAAAAGCTAAGTTATATTTTAAAGCAGCAAAAGTACTTAAGTTAATGCTAAAAACAATACTACTACTTTTAAATAACTTTAGCAAAAGCTTAAATTAAAAAATTAAACTAAATATACTATAGCTTATTTTAAAAAAAAAAAGCAATAAGTTAAAATATAAAGCTTAACTAAAAACTTTATTACAAAAAATTTTAACTTAAATAAACATAAAAAATGCTTTTTTTTATAAAAGCATAAACTTTTTAGAAAACAATATAAAATTTTAATAGCTAGTAGTTAAAAAAGCATAAAAAAGTTTTTAGCTAATATTATAATTAGCTAGTTAGCTTAATAAACATAAATTGCTTAGTAGCACTTATAAAACTAGCTTTTTATTAAACTATTTAGTAGCACAAATAAATAAAAAAATAAAATATAATAGTTTTATTATGCATACTTATATGCTTTAACTTAGCTTTATAGCTGCTTTTTTAAAAAAGTAATGTTATAAAATAATAAAAGTTCTTTGCGATTAAAACTAATAAAATAATTAAGTAATGTTGTTTTTTGCTTATATTGCCTTAAATTTTTAAATGTTAAAAAATAAGCTAAAGTTTAATAAAATGCTTTTTAAGATTTTAAACTAATATAATATTATATATTTGTTATTTAAAAATAACTTAAAAAAGCAAAAGTTATTAATTGTTATACTTATGCTGCTTTTAAAAAAGGTAGTATTTTTAGTTAAACTTTGGCTTAGTGCTAATTTTGCGCTAATAGCGCTAAAAAAAAAAAATAAGCTTAAAAAGCTAATATAACTAGTATTAATAGTTTTAAAAAGTGCTAACTAAACTTTTAACCCTTTTAAAATAAAAATTTATAAAAAACATAACAATTATACTAGTAGTAACAGCTTAAACTTATTTAAAAAAACATTAAGATATAAGTTTTATAATAAAGAAAACTTAAGCTTAATAAATTACTTTAACTAAAAACACTTAAGCTTTTTAGATTTATGCTTTATATTAGCTTTGCTGCTAAAATTATAAAGTATTTTAGCTATATTTTTAAGCGTTGCAAAGCTAAAAAAATATATATAGCTTTACTTAAAGCTTACTGTAAGAATAAAAAACAAAATTTACAAAAAAAATATTATTAGAATTATTAATTCTAAAGCATAGTTTAGCATTATTATAGACTTATTTATTAATAAAAATAGCCTTACTACTAAAAATATAAATATAACTTAAAAAAGATTTAACTAAACTAGCAATTTTATTAAATATATAAAATGCTTAAAAACTATTATTTAAATAAACAAAAAGTTACTATTTTTTTTATTATATGTAGTTAATAAAAAACAAGCTATTTACTTTTTATTACTAAAAATAAACTTTATTATAAAGTTATAAATAAATTTATACTTTTAAGGCTTTTATATAATAGCTAGTATAATATTTAAAACTAGCTAGATTATTATACTAATAATAAACTATATTAAAAAACTAAATTTAAAAGCTTAAAGTTATTAATAATTAAAAAACTAATATATATTTGCTAAACTATTAGCTTAATAAATAAGCTACATAAGGCATAAAAATGCTAAATCTTAAATAAAAAATCTAACGATTAACAAAAGAAAATAAAAATAAAATTAAAAAAACATAGTTTAAAAAAATATATAAATGTAGACTTTTAAAAAAATTAAAACCTATATAATAATATAACGTTAGCAGCTTTTTTAACTTTTTTTATACAAAATATTGAACTTTTTAAAAACCTAGGAATATAAAACAATAAAAAAGTCCGCGTTATTTTTAATAATAATTAACTATTTAAAATACTTTTAATTATAATAAAAAAAGCGCTAAAGCAAAAAAACATTAAAAAATTAACAATTATAAAAACTAGAAATTTTATATATAAATTAAAAAGCAAGTATAACTTAATTATAACTTTAATTTAAGCATTATTAACTTTTTAAGCCTTAAAAACTAATAAATTAATAAAAAATAAAACAATAATTTTAAATATAATGTATAAAACAAAAAATAAAAAAATTTATTTTAAAAATAACGTGCTATTTAATAGTACTGTTTTACTTAAATTTTATAAGTAAAAAAAGCAAGCTTTAAAAAAAGCAAGCTATTACTTAAAAGATTTTGCGTTATTTTAACAAAATAACATTTATTAAAATATATATTTACGTTTTAGCACTACTTTTAAAAGCACTTAACTAATTATTAAACAACTAGCTGTTTTTTTAAAAAAGCTTTATATAACTAACTTTATTTAGCAAAAAGCAGCATTATTAACCAAAATATAGTATTGCAAAAAAATAGCACTCTTTTAAGACTTTTCTAAAATAAAAAAAATACATAATAAGATTTTTCCTTTTTATAAAATTAAAACAGTTTTTTATAAAGCATAGCAAGTATATAATATTTTAATTCTTAAGCTCTTAAAAAACATTACTATAAAGGTTTTAAAAACTTAACTTAAGTATAGCGTTTTTAAAAAAGCTTATAGTTCGTATTATAACGCTTAGTTTTTAGTGCAAAAAAAAAGTAAAAAAGTTTAATTAATTAATTTAGCTATAAAAATAAACATAATTATTATACGTAATGCTAATTTTTTTTAAAGCTATAATAAATTCTTTAAAAAGTTTATAATATATAAAGTAATTTCTATAGTTAATTTATTTTTAAAATATAATTAAATATTACTTTTTATTTTTAGTTAAGCAATAATAGCTTTTTTTATACTAATAAGCTTTTTTTAAATAATTATTTTCCTGCAAAAAGCAATAAATTTAGTAGCTTAATTTCTAAAAGTGCTATTAAAGGTCTTATATAATATATTACTAATAAAGTGCAAACTTTTCTTTAATAATATAGTAATTAAAAGATTTACTACTAAGTATAATAATTGTAAAGTTGCTTTAAGTATTAGGCAATTTATATTAAAACATTTTAAGAATTTTAATGTTATACTGCTTAATTTTAAGCTAGCTAAAATTATAGCTAGCATACTTAAAAGCAAATAAGCAAAACAAACAACTAAAATAGTTAGCTATATATGTAGCACTAATAGTAAAAGCTTAATAAAAGCAAAAGTAATAAAAATTCTTAAATAAAAAACTTGCAAAAATATTACAAAAATACAGTTTTTTTTAAAAATAACGGTATATTACTAAATATAAATATAAAAGTATGCTATAATTACAAAACTATTAATAGTTTTATTACAAAAAAATAAGCTGTTTTGCTTTAAAAAACCGTAAGAAAAAGCTATAAAAAAGCTTTAAAAAGCTATTATAATAGCTTTTATTTTTATTATTTTCGATTATATAAAAGGACTTATTTAGCTAAAGGTTAATGCTTTTAGAACTAGCTAAAGCGCTATTTTATGCTAAAAGGTTAATAAAGCTATTAAGCTAACAAAATATAAGTTTAAAACATAAAAAGGCCTTAAAAAAAAATATAATGCTATAAAGCTAAAAAGGCTTACTATTGTTAAAACTTTTTAAAAGCTACGCAATTATTTTTATAAAATTATATTTTATTTAAAAACTAATATAAAGGTTTTTATAGCTTAGCTAAACAATAGATTTTTAGCATTGCTAAATGTTTAATTAATAAAATAAATAGCATATATAAAAACCTTTGATTTTATATTTTATTACGTGCTAAAAAAAAAATATATAGCTGCTAATAAGCTTTTTAAAAAACCTTTTAAGCTATTAAATAAGTTAAATAATTATTAAGAAAAAAATATAAAAGATTTTATTGATTTTTAATTACATATAATAGCTATTACTATTGCGTATAAAAAATCAAGCAATTAACTAATTAAAAGCTTAGTATATTAAAGAATAGAACTTTTGTTATATTTAGAAAAAAACTAAAGCAAAGAAAGTAAGCAAATTGCTAAGTATTTTATTTTTAGGCAAGTTTTAAAAGAACTTACAACAAAAAAAAAGCAGAATTACTTTAAAAAAAAAGCTTTTAAATTTTTTGTTAATAAGTTTATTCTTTAAAAGAAAGCAAAGTTTAAAAAAATGCCAAAAAAGGTTATTAATAACAAAAAAACCTAAAAGGCTTTTATTAAAGAAAACTATAAAAAAATAACATATAGGAGCTAAATATTTATAATTTAACAAATAACTTAAAAATACTACTAAAAAAGCCTTTATTAAAACGTTTATATTATAATTGCTAGTTGCTTTAATTGCTAAAAATCTGCTAATAATAAAAGAACTAAAGAATACTGTTTTAATTATTTTTTAGATTTTTTAGTTTTTTAGGTTATAAATATATAAACTATGCTATTAAGCAACAGATTTAAAGCTATTATAAAAACAAAATGCAAAATAATAACTTATTTAAAAGCTAAACTTTTAAAATATGTAAATTCTTTAAGAATACTTAAATTTATTAAAAAAAAAATCGTGTTTTAGCATAAAGTCCTTATAAAAATTAAGTATAACAATAGCTTTAAATTTAAAGAAAAAATAAAAAATGCAATAAATACTTTAAGCTATAAAATAAACTATAGCTTAGCTTATTATTTTTAGGCCTAAGGCTTTATTAAAAAAAGTTATAAGCTAATAAAAAAAAGCTTTATATAAGTAATAAATAAAACCAAAAAAAATTAGCCAAAATATTTAAACTTAGTAATATAAGCAAATTATACTTTTATATGCTATTATAGCTGCAGCTTATATAAGCTAATATATAGAAAAATGCTAATTTTGCTAGTAAAAAATGTAATACTAACGTAAAAAGTAATTAAGTAGCAAAATATTGCTTTTTACAAAGATTTTATTAAAGCTAAAGTTAAGCAGCTAAAACGTTACAACTAAAATATTATAAAAGTTAAAGCAATTATAACTAAAAAAAGAAAATTAGCTATAAAAGCTAAATCTTAAAAAAACGCCTATAAAATTAAGCAACTATTTAAAAAGAGCTTTTTTGTTTTTTTTTATAATACTATGCTTTTAATAAATAAGTTTAACAATAAAAAGCTACTATATAAATAAATTAGCTTTTATAAAGTTAAGAAAAATATTAATTATAAGCAATACTAATTAGCAAAACTAACTAGCAAAAAATTAAAAAGGTTATTTTTTTTAAAAAGATTAAAGCAATTTATATAAAATAACTAAAAGTACTAAAAACTAAAAGATCTTAATTTTAATATATAAATTACTAGTACTGCAACTATTTATTAAAAACTAAACTAAAACAATAAAGCTTTTAATAATTAAAGCTATAGTAGTTAAGCTGCAAAAAATAAAGAAAATATAACAAGTTATAAAGGCCTTTTAAGTTTATAAAAGCTATAGTATAACTTTTAGCGCTTTAAATATTTTAAGTACTAAAAAATATAATAGCTTACTTTATTTTTTTAGCTATTATATTATAAAACGCTTTAAAAAATAATAACTAATAAAAGCTAAAGCAATAAAATTTTTTTTTTTTACTTTTTGTTTTTTTACTAATTGTTTTGTTTTTTATTTTTATTAATTATATAAGTTTATATAATTAAGTTATAATGCACAAAACTATTTTTTTTTGCTTAGAATTAAGCATGTTTTTTATAGCTTTTTTTTTATTAGTTTTATATTTGTTAGTTTTATAGCAGCTAGTTTGTTAGCACTTTTTTTATTATTACGCTAAAAATATAAGTTTTTATTTTATTTTAACGTTTTTTAAATAGCTAAGCAGTTTAGTTTTAATATAAATTATTATTGCTTTTTTTTAAAAATGTATAAAAACAAAAAAAACAAAAGTAAAAACTATTTATTAGTTTTAACTACTTAAGTTCATTTTATTATATTAATGCTTACGCATAAGTTTTTTTATCTTTGATTGCCTTATTATTTTTATTTAAAACTAAACAGCTTTTTTTGCTTTTAGTTTAAATTATTTAATACTTAATAAAAACTTTAAAACTGCTAAAAAGCAAAAAACACTATTATTACACTTTAAGAAATTACTAGTTTATATTTTATGCGTTTAAACTATTAGTAATAATTTAAAGCTGCTATTAAGCAATAATAAGCGTTTAGTAAAACAACAAACGTTTAAGCAAAGTTTAAAGCAAGCTTAGCAAAAATAAAACTTTGCTACAGAAAATTAAGTAGGATTATTTAATTATATAAGGCTAAAAAAATGGAAACTAAAAAGAAAACAGAAGGAGATTTAATAATCTAGTATTAATAATTCTTATTTTGTATATTTTTGATTTTTTTGTTGCAAAAGTTTTATATATTTGTTTTTATAAATGTTGCAACTTAACTTTTTATATAATAACTATTTTTTTTTTATTTATTATGCTTAAAAAAGAATTTACGGATTATGCAATAAAAAAAGATAATTGTAAATTATATTAAAGAAAACATTGCTATATAAGCAGATTGTTTAATTTTCTTATTTTATTTTACTTTATATAACTTATTTAATTTATTTTTTTAGCTATTTCTTTAAACACTTAAGTGTTATGCTAATTTTTTAAGCAATACTGAATTATTGCTTACTAATATTATACTTAATAAGCTAAGCAATAAGATTAACTTAAAAAAAACGCTTTAATTTACGTTTTAATTTAGTTTTTTTTTTAGTTAAGCAAATAAAGGTATTTTTAGTTAAAACTATTTGTTTTTTAGAGTTTTTAAGCATAAGATCTTTTTTAATTGCTATAGTTATTATATTAACTTTAAAATATTTAGCTATATTACTTTTGGACTTATAAAATAAATAGTTTTATAACTAAATAATAAACGTGTAGTTAGTATACGTATTAAACTTTTATTTTAAAATAGTATAACAAAAAAAAAAAAAATAAAGCTTTATATACTTTTTGCTTTTAGCTATTATTAATAACTGTTTGCAATGCTTATAAAGTATAGCATTTTATATTTTAAACAGCTATATAAATATAGCTATAAGTTAGCAAAAATTATAAAAAATCCGATATATATATTTGCTTTAAAAACTACTTTTAGTTGCTTTTATATATAATAAGCAAAATTTTAAATGCTTTTGCTTTTTTATTTAGCTAAAGCTAGCTTAAATATGTTAATTTATATAGTATATATAAAAAAAATTATAACTAACTTTTTATTAAACATATTTACTACTAGCGTTATTATTAAAAATTTTGATCTATAAACAGCTTAGTGCTTAGTTATATAAAACAAAAAAAGTTAGTTAAATAAAAAAAACAAAATTTAAAAAAAAAAAAAGCATATATATTTTGTTACTTATTAATAAACTTAACTTTTTAAATATTATAAGTATAATTATTTATTAGCTAAACAGTATTAATTTTTTAAATATTAGTTAATTATTATAATGCTTTTTAATTATTAAGAACTTTATTAATAATAAAAGAATTGTTTTTTAAATGCTTAGTTAAGCAAGCATTAATTGTGCTACTTAAGAACAAAGACTTTATAATAAAGGCATAAACTAGGCAATTTAGAAATTTAAGCACTAAAAAAGAAGATTATAAAAAAAATCTAAGCTTTAAAACTACTTAAGAAAAAACAAATTAAAAAAGAAAACAAGCTTTTTTTTTATATTTATTAAAGCTTAAGTTACTTATTTTACTATTAATAGCAATAAATGTTTAAAAAAAGTAAATTATAAATATATTAAAAAAGAAATTAAAAAATAACTACTTAATTAACTAAAACTATTTTACTTGCTTATTTTTTAATTAATACTAGTATAAATATATAAAGAATAATTATTATAAGGGCATTTAGCAATTAATGATTTATTTTAGCAATAAAATAATTAATTAATAAATTAAAGATAGTATAGTAGGTTTATAAAAAGAAAGTATATTAATTTAAAAATACGTATTTTGGCTTTTTTTTTATTATATTTATTTTATTAAACTTTTTATTTATATTTAACTTTGCTATTTTATTTATTTAATAAGTTTTAATTTCTTATATTTAGTATAAATGCTTTTAGCATTTATATTTAAGAAATTTTGCAATTACTAAAAAGTAATAACTTAAATTAGCAATTAAAAATATTAAACTACGTATAGCAAGCAGTACTAATATTAATACTTGCACTTTATATTTTTTATACTATTTATTTTTGTACTTTTAACTTATATTAAAATTTCTAACTTGCTTGCATTTTTTATTAAATTGCAAAATATAGCAAAAGTATATATATGCTTAAATATTATTAAGAATTGCTTTTATTATACATATATACTTTTAATTATTATATTTCTTATTTTTAAAGAAGTTATTAGTACTGCAGATTAACCGAAAATAAAGGCATTTTTCTTTAAAAGTTCTAAAGGGCTAACACTTAATACTAAGGCGTACAAGCAACTAGTATAAAAAATAGCAGACTTTAAAAAGGAAGCAAAAAGGAAAAAAAATAAGCATGTATATATAAACTTAACTGCTAATTATAAGGAGTTTTTTTTTAAGAACTAATAGCTTTTTAAGAATAGCTTTAGAAAAAAGCTAATAATTGTTAAGAATTTAAAGTATAAAAAATATTTAGCTTGCTAGCTTTTTTTATAAATTAAAAAACTAAATGTAAAAAATGTTTAACTAGAAAATATACTGCTTTTTTTAGTTAATGTTTTTTTAAAGTCTGTTTTAAAGTTTTATTTTATATAAGAAAAAATAACTTTTATAAAAAGTTTGTTTTTTAAAGACCTAGAAAAAAGAAAAAAAGTAGTACTAAGAAAGCATTTTAGTTATATGTTTTTTAAAAATAGCAAAACTTGCTAAAACTTATTTTTAAACTTAGTTTAACAAATATAAAAAAAAGCAATATATTTAATACATAAAAGGTATTATAATAAAAAAGCGTTAAAATATTAGTAGTTTATATTATATATAATTTTAATAGGAGTTTTTTACACTTTTAACCTGTTGCTTAATAAAAAAGCGCTTGATTTTTAAAGAAGAGCTTTTACAGCATACTTTATTGCATAAAACTGCTTAGTAAACGTAAATAAAACATTACCTTATATATTTAAACTAAAGACTAAATATTTAAAGGCATTTTTATAAGCTGTAAGCTAAATATTAAGATTTATAGCTATAGAAAGTTTTATAATATTAATATAGTACTTATTTAAAATTAAAAAATACTGCAAAAATAACGATTTTTGCTTTAATAAGTTTAATGTTGCATTTATAAAAAATTTAATAGTTTTAGCGATAAAGCTAAAACTACATAAGGAATAAAAACCTGCGGTATAAAAACTAAATATTTAATAGTTGTTATTTATAGAATCCTTAAAAAAACTGCTATTAAAGAAAGCTTTAAACAATTATTAAAAAAATAATAATATAGAACATTTTAATAAACTAAAGCTTTATAATAAACAAAAGCTAGCTTATTATTTTTTACTAAATAAAGTTTTAAAAACAATACATAAAAATAATAAAAAGCAGTAGTTAAAAATTTTCTTTTTAAAATAATAAATAGCTACTAAAAAAACTTACTAGTATAAACAAAAATATTTAAATTACTAAAGAAAGCTTGCTATTTATAGCTGCTACGAAAACTTTTATAAAGTAAACATTACAAAATAAAAAATTAAGGCTATTTATATTATAAATATTTTTATAAAGCTAAATGCTAAGAAATAGCTAAATAAGCACAAAATAAAAGCTTTACTAAATATGTTGCTTTAGCTATATATAAATAAAAAAGCTAAAGCTTTAAAAATAAGTATTAAATTTAAGTATAGCTAGTTTATAAAAGATTTTTTTATGAACTAATAAAACGTAAAATAAGCTGTAATAATTACTGCAACCTCTTAAATAAAATATTTTATAATAAAATATTGCTTAAACAATTATTAGATTACTATTTTTATTAATACTGTTTTAAAAGTAGCATATATTTTAAACTTTAAATATATTATTAATAAAAATAACAAACAAGTTTTCTAAAGATTATAAAAGTATTAAATAATAAAGCACTTTAATATAAGGGTTATATTAAGCTATTTTATACTTTTTTGCTTTTGCTAGCACAATAATTATATGTGCAAATTTATTAAAGCTTTATATTTATACTATATATTTTATAACTTAATAAGCTAGTATTTAAAAAAGAATATTAACGATTAAAAAAGTTATAAATAGCTTATTTAATTTTTAAAAGCGAACTTTAAAGAGCATTTTGGCTTTAAGTTGCAAAAAGATTTGCGTTTATTACTTTTAATAAGCGTTAAGCTTTATTATTTCTTAAAAGAACTAAAAGCAACTTTTTTTAGATTTAATAAGTTAGCTTTTTTACTATTAAGCGCTAAAAATATATAAAATAAAAAAAAAACGCTAAAAAAAAAACTAAAAGTTAATTGTTTTACTTTTTTAGTGCTTTTTATTTTAAAGCGCAAGAAGGGTTCCTAGCAAAAAAAACTAATAATTATACTAAAGAAGTTTTATTATAAGCAATATAAAAACGTTTTAGTAGTGCAAAATTATTTTGCTATAAATATTCTTATAGATATTTTCTTTTTTAAGTATAGTAAGCTAAGTATAAAACTTAGCTAGGCTTAATAGTTTAAAAGAAAAAAAGTATAAACTTTTTATAGGCACTTTTATAAAAAAAACGCTAAGTATTTCTAAAGGCTTTTGCTTATATATTTAAATACGTAAAAAAGCTAGAACTAGTTTTAATAAAGCTATAATGCTTTTATAAGCGCTAAAGCTTAAGCTATTTTTAAACGCAGCAAAAAAGATAAAAAAGAACTTATAAAACTAAATAAGCAAAGGAAAATAATATTAACCCTGTTTAAAAAACGCTAATAAAAATGGAAAACTTTATGATTATAAGTATTAAAATAAACTAAAAGCAGCTATATTTTAATAAGGAAAGATTAAAGTAAAGTAAAGTAGCTAAATAAGCTAACTAGCTAGTTAAAGTAAATCTAAGCTAAGTTATATAATAAAAATAAAAGTATAAGTATTATGTTAAATTTCGAAGTATAAATTTAACTATTATGTTTAACATTATGGAAATTAGCTATAGTTGCTTTATTTATATTATTAAATAGCCTTTTAATTAATTGTTTAATTTTTTAATTTATATATGGCCTAATTGCTTAAATGCGTAAGTTATGACTTATCTTCTTGCAATTAAAGTGTTGTAGTAAATCTTGCGCGATCATACTGCTTTATTTCACTATATAAAAAATTACTAAATAACATAAAAATTAAATGGTTTTTTTTTTTAAGTTTAACTTTAAAATATGTTATATTAAAAAAAAAAAAAACATTTAAGCAAACATACTTAGTTAATAAAATTAAAAAAGATTTAAAGTTTTAAAAAAAAACATTTAAATATTATATTTTTAAAAAAATAAAAGCTTAAAAATTAAAATTATATTTAAAAACCTTATAAATATATAGCTATAATAAGCTTATAACTTAAAAAAGTTAGCATAACTATAAAAATACAAAAAATTAAAAAATAATAAGCTAATATATAAACATAAGGTTTACTTACTAAAATCCTTATAAAACAAGTTTATTAAAAAATTTTATAAACATTTATTATATAAATACTAAAAAGCAACAAAAATAGTTTAATAATTATAAAAAAAGTACAATTTTTTAAAACTATAAAACATAGTTAAATTTATTATAAAAAAGTGCAATATTTATAATAAAGCTAAAGCAGCTTAATATAAGCTTTATAAACTATTATAACTTATATAAATACTTAAATAAGCATAGCATATTATTGCTTAAAATTTTATTATAGCATTACTTTTATTAATTAATTTAGTTATAAAAGTATAATACAATAAAATATAAGTTATTATTAATAAATTTATTAAGTATGTTTATTTTTTACTGTTTAAAGAAAATATAATAGTTAAATAATTTATATATGCTTTTATATGTTTAATATTTAAATAAATATAAGCTACTAAAAAAAATTATTTTAAACTAAAATAAATTATTTATTTTTAAGTTTAAAACTAGCTTTTTTAAACTTATTAGTATTAAACTAAAGTTTTTAATTGCTTATTATTTATAAATAAATAAACAAACAAAAAAATTAAACTAAATATTAAAACAATATTTATAAAGTTATATTAACTACTAATAAAATAATTAAATAAAACTATTATTAATAATATAAATTTTATATAATATATTAATAAATAAAAACATAAATATATTTTTACATAAAGCTGTTTATAAATAGTAAGCAATTACTAAAAAACAAAAAAAAACATTAATAAAAACACTTGTTATTTTAATTATAGTATTTTAAACAAAAACTATTATAATAAAAATTAAAATGCTATAAATTAAATTATAATTATGCTTTTAATTTTTATAATAATAAATGTTAATATACTATAATAAAAAACAAACTAAAGAACTAACTTTTAAAAAAAAAAACAAAGTTTACTTACTATAATAAAAACAAAATGCAAACATTAATATTCTTTAAATTAAAATAAAACAACTAAGCAATAAATTAAAATTTAAAAAACTTAGTTTTTTTAAAATTAAAAAAGTTATTTTATTTATTAACTATAAACTATTATTACTAAAAAATATGCAAATTTACTTTATTTTTTACATTTTTTTATTAAAACTAGCACTTATTAAAATATTTATTAAAATATAACTAAAAATAAAAATAAATTAAAACGTTTATAAAATTAAAAGTATACTAAATTTTCGTTAAAATAATAGTAATTTAAAGTATTTTATTAAATAAAAAAAATACTTATATGTTAATAATACTTAAAAACTTAAAAAACACTTAAAAATTATTAAAGTAGTTATAAATTAGTTTTATTGCTAATATTTTAACTGCTTAAAACTAAAAAAAGAAAATTAACTTTAAAAAAAACGCTTAAAAAATTTTAATTAAACTTAAATAAAGCAGCTTATATTACTTTAGCTTGTTTTTTTTGTTGTTTTTGCTTTTTTACTAGCGCTTTTTGTTTTTTTTTAATACGTTTTATTTCGTTTAGTTTATTTAAAAACTAAAGCTTTTGTTAAACTATTTTAATACTTTTTGTTTTTAAAAAACGTTTTTATATATAAAGCTAAGCTAACTTGCTTAAAACAAAGTTAAAGCTATTTTAAGCTTGTTTTAATTTTTTTTAAACTAAAAATAATTATTGCTTTGCTTGCTTTTCTTTTTTTTTAAAACAATAATGTTTAAAAATTATATTATTAATTAAGTTAATTAAAACTTTTAATTTGTTATAAAAGCAACTAGTATATATATATTTAAAACAACAAAACATATTATTTGTTATTTTATATGTTAATAACTAATTAAAGCAGCAAAAACAAAGTATAACTTTATAGCTAATAAAATTAATAAAAAAAGCAAAAACGAGTTTTTGCTTTGTTTTAAATAAGCAGTTAGTTTTTTTAATGTGCTTTAATATTATAACATATAAAAAAAAAAAGAAAAAAAAATACTTACAAAAAATTATTAAAACAATAATTTTAAAAAAAAGGAAATAATATTATAAAATTAGCATAAAAGTAACTTTTAAAGCAGCTTAATGCTTTTATATATACTTTATACTTTTTTTTTTGCTTTTAAAGCAGCTTAATGCTTTTATATATACTTTGCATTTTTTTTTTTGTTAGCTAAAGCTAAAGTTATATAATAACTTATTTAGCTCATTAAGCTTATAATAATCTAAAGCTTACTAAGCTTATAGTAATTTAAGGTTTATTAAGCTTATAATAATTTAATGCTTACTAAACTTGCAATAATTTAAAAAAAGTTATTACTTTTTTTATTTTTTTTTGTTTATATAATTATGCATTTTCTATATTTAATTACTTATTTAGTTTTAGTTCTTTAGCTATTAATTTCTTATAACTGCTAAGCATTAATATATTTATTACTTTTAATTCTTTAAGACCTTTATTAATGCATAGTAATAAAAGTACTTTAAAAACCTCCTTAATAAACCACTGTTAAAAATCCTATTGTTACCTGCAAATTAAAACCCTAAAGGCAAACCTGTTATATTAATATATAACAGGTCCATTATTATTATTATTAATAATCCGCTGTGTTGCTTTGTAGCGCGGTTTTTTTACTTGTGTACTTATAAGTAAAACCGTATAAAAAGCTAAATAAAAACCTTATGCAATAATGTTTACGCTGTTACTTTAAAGTTTTTTTACTTTGTAATAACTAGTTTTTACTAACTAGCTTGCTAAACAAAAAGTAATAGTTAAAAAGCAGAAGAACTTTTTTTAAAGCTTTTAAACCTTTTGCTTTTTTAGAAAGCATATAAAAGCTTTTTTTTTGTTTTTTAAAACCTTTAAAAAAGCACTTTTGCTTTTTCTGCTAGTTTTTTTTTTATTTTCTGCTTTTTTCCTTTTTTCTTTATTTTTTTTTATTTTAACTGCTTTATTATATATTGCTATTTTGTTAGTAATAAATAGCTATTTTGCAATATTATTTATAGCTTTAAGCTTTTTTATAGCTAGTTATAAGTTTTTGTTAGTTTATAGCAGTTTAGCTATAAAGCTTTTTTATAGTTGCTTTTTTTTGTTTTTTAGCAAGTTATAACTGTTATAAAATTAGCATAAAGGTGGCCTTTAAAACGGCTTAATGCTTTTATACATACTTTGTACCTCTTTTTTTGCTAGCTAAAGCTAAAGTTATATAATAACTTATTTAGCTTACTAAGCTTATAGTAATTTAAAGCTTATTAAGTTTACAGTAATTTAAAGCTTATTAAGCTTACAATAATTTAATGCTTATTAAACTTGCAGTAATTTAAAAAAAGTTATTACTTTTTTTACTTTTTTTTTATTTATATAAACATATATTTTTTATATTTAGTTATTTATTTAATTTTAGTTTTTTAGCTATTAATTTTTTATAACTGCTAAGCATTAATATACTTATTACTTTTAATTTTTTAAAACTTTTATTAATATATAGTAGTAAAAATACTTTAAAAACTTCCTTAATAAACTACTATTAAAAATTTTATTATTACTTGCAAATTAAAACCTTAAAAGCAAACCTATTATATTAATATATAACAGGTTTATTATACTTTAATAGCTTTTTAATTAATAAAACTTAATACATAAAAATAAATATTAATATAAAAAATTAAATAATAAACGATTTATAAAATAAACTTTTAAAAATATACTAAAAAAATATTTAAAAAACAAAAATACTAAATAGCATTACATAAGTAAACTTTACTTAATAACTAATAAAACTAGATTTAAGTTATACTACTAAAAACAAAAAATCAAAAATTAAGTTTAAAAATCTTAAAAATTTTTAAAACTAATAATATATTAAAACAATAAACTGTAGTATTTTTATTAGCTACTTTTATTAAAAAAAAAGCAATAGTAAAAAAAAAAAAATTAAGTAGTAATAATAAAAAAAAACTAATGTTAACGCTAACGTTACAAAATAAACTAGTTGTTTTAATTTAAAAAACAGCTTAAATACTAAGCATTATAACTTTTAAACTAGCATAAATACTAGCTATAATAATTAAAGCAGCAATAATAATTATTATTATAATAATAAATTAAAGCTTTAAATAAATAATTATACTATAACTAATATTAATACTATTATTAATAAACTTAATGCTTATTTTTATTATTATTATACTTAAAATAATAACTTAAAATAAAAAATCTAACTTTTTATTATTATTATTATTTTTATTATTAAAATTATTTATAATATTAAAAATATTAAACATTAAAAGTTTTAAACTTACTGCTTTAAAGCTTTATAATAAATTTACAAATATAAAAGCTTTTTTAATTTATGCTAAACTTTATTTAAAATAACATTTTATTATTATTATAAAAAAAAACCAAAAAATAATAACTATTTTATAATTTTTATTAAAAAAAGTATTAAAATAGTTTTAACTTATTTTAAAGGATTTTTTAAAAGCTAACAAATTAACTAATTTTAAGCTAAAAACAAAAAATTTTTTTAAAAATTACGTTAAGTTTAAAAATTAAATAAAAGCATTATTTAAAAATACTTAAAAAGCAAAACACGTAAAAAAAGCACTTTATTGCTTAAAATAAATAAAAGCAATAATAAATTATGCTATAAAATTTAAACAATTAGTAATAATTTTAAAATTACTTAAGCTTATATTATTTTATTTATTTTATAGTAAACTTAAAACTTAAGTTTAAAATAAACTATATAAAATAAATAAACTAGCAAAAATTAATATATATATTAATATAGCTATTATAATTAATTAATAATTATTTAACTAGTACTTTAAAACTAAAAAAACTAAAAAAAACAAAAAAAAAAATACTTAAGAAAATATTAAACAAAAATTTAAGCAAATTAGTAAAGTTTAAAAATAATAACTTTAAAATATGTTTAAAATTAAATGTTATAACTATAAAAAAAAAAAACACTTTTAAAAATAATGCTAATTTAAAAAAAAAAACAAAAAAAAAAGCTATAAAAAAAAAAGATTTTTTAACTTAAAAAAAAAATACAAGTTATAAAAGTTTAAAACAATAAAAAACAATAAAGCAATTTAAAAAATATGTTTTTAAAGCAAAAGTATAAAGTTATTATTTTAAATTAAAATAAAAGTATTACATTAAACAAATTTAAATATTTTATTTATATAAGTTAAAATAAACAAGCATATAAATATTATTTAAAAGTTTTATAATTATTAAAACAAATTACAAAAAAATATATTTACTATATAAATAATTAAAGTTATTTAATATATAACCTAAAAAAATAGTTTAATTAAAAGTAGCAAACAATAAAAAATAATAAATTAATATAATTAGTAAACTTATAAAACTATAAAAACTTTAAATTATTAAAGCTTAAAATATAACTTAAAAAAAAATTATATTTAAAAAAATAAAATTATAACTATAAATAATATAATTATTAAACTAATTATAAACTATTAAAATACTTAGTTGCTAAATAAACTTAAAAAAATAAAACTTATAAAACTTTAAAGCAAAAACAAATAAAATTAAAAGCTATAAAAAATACTACAAAAAAAAAACTAATAAAAATAAATAAAATATTTTTATAGCTTAAATTGCTTTAAATACAACAAAACAAAAAAGCATTAATAGTTAATATAAAAACTAATATGTTTTAAAAACTAAAGCTAATAATTTAACTAATTGCTAAAAATTATTACTATAATAAAACTATAATAAAAAATAATAATAATATTTTATGCTTAAAAAATCTAAAACATAATAAAGTACTATAAAATTATTATATAATATATTATTATTATTAATATTTACTTAATAAACTAAAAAATAATTAGTTTTTTAAACAAATTATAAAAACAAAAATATAAAACTTTTATAAAATAAAATAGTTAATTATAACTATAGTTTACTATAAAAATCTACAAAAATTTATAATATTTAAAAAAAATTTTAATTATATTTATAATATTATTTTAAAAAAATATAAAAATAACTGCTATAAATATTACTAGCTAATTAAAGCATAATTATATTAAAAAATAGTTGCTAAAAGTAAAAAAGCTTAAAAACTATAATTTAAAGCTTAACTAAAAGCAAAAATAAAATAAAGCATAATAATATTTAAAATACAAAATAAAATAAATATTTAAACATTTTATAAAAAAAAATTAAAAAACAAAATAAATACTTGCTAAAAAAGCAATAAATAACTAAAAAAACTAAAGCTTTATATAAAGTTTAATATAATAACTAGCAAAACTAATTTAAAATTAAACTTATATATTAAAAAAAAAAGTATAACACTTTAATTAACTTAAAAGTATAAACTAATATAATTTTACTTAAAGTAATAAAACAAAATAAAATTCCTTAGAAATATAAGCAAAAATCCTAAAAAATTAAAAGATTTAATAAAAGCACTTTTAGCTATAATAATAATTATATACTTAAAAAAACCAAACTTTTTAATATATTTATATAAAAACACAAAAAATAAATTATATTAAATATTGCTAATATATTTAATTATAACATTATTTTAAAAATATTATAGCTAAAAACTAATAACTTTTTAATTTAATAAAAAGCAAAAACTATTAATTAAAAAAATAAAAAACAAAGCAAAAAAATTAGAAAAATTACAAAAGAAATTCTAAATAAAATACTAAAAATATATTATAAATTTTACAAACTATTTAAAAAAAAAAAAAAAAAAAACTTTTTAAACATAGCTTATAAAATTATTACATTTTTATTAAAAAAAAATGTTAATTAAAGCTTTATTAAATATATTATATAAGCTTAAACAAAACAAACGCTTTATAAAAATACATTTAAAAAAATCTAGCAAAAAAATTCTTAAAAAAA
>MU400855.1:0-31123 GCA_022578965.1 Xylaria sp. FL1777 | reverse complement strand
ATTTTTTTTTTTTTTTTTTAAAAATTTTAAAAAATCAATTTTTCTTTTTTTTCTATTTTTTTCTTTATTTTTTGCTTTTTTTTTTTTTTTTTTTTTTTTTATTTTAACTGCTTTATTATATATTGTTATTTTATTAGTAGTAAGTAGTTACTTTATAATATTACTTATAGCTTTAAGCTTTTTTATAGCTAGTTATAAGTTTTTGTTAATTTATAGTAGCTTAGTTATAAAGCTTTTTTATAGCTACTTTTTTTTGTTTTTTAGCAAATTATAACATAAAATTATATGCTAAAAGGTTTTTTTTTTTTTTGCATATTTGCAAAAAAGCATAAAAAAGCTTAAAACCTTTTTTTTATATAAAAACACCTTTAGTTTTATTTTTTTAATGCATATTTATATTATTATAGCTGCTTTATGCTTTAATAATTTGCTATATTTTTTAAGGGCTTTATTTTTGCTAAGCTTTTGTTTAGTTATTATTAAGTAGTTATTGCTTGTTTTAGTTTAGCTTTATTTGTTTATTTAAATTTTTTTAATGCAATTTTAAGTTTTTTTTTTTTTAATTACTTTTTTTGCTAGAAGTTTAAAGCTAACGTTAGATTTTTTTTAGCTATGCTTTTTTTGTTGCTTATAAGCTTGCTTTTTGTTTAGCTTTTAGCTTTTTAAGCTTTTACGTTTTAAATAAAACTTCTGATTTTTTTTGTTGTTTTTTAAATTAATTTTTTAGCTACTAAGCTTTTTATATAATACTTATAAGCTGCTATTTTACTGCTAAAATATAAGTTAATAAAAAGAATTTTTATTTTACTTTTTAAGTGCTTTATTTTAGTTGTTTTAAAAGCTTTAGCTACACATTTAAAGCATTTGTTTTAAATTATTGCTAATAAGTTAGCAATGCTTTTTGCTTTGTTTTTTTTAAAGTTTTTGTGCTAAGTTATTACATTATAAACTAAAGTGCTTTATATTATTATAATATATATTTGCTTTGTTTTTACTACAGTACTACTTTATATAAAGTTTTATAGCTTAATTACTATATATAATTAAATGCTTAGTTTTTTTTTAAGTTTTATTAAATGTTTTTTTTATTTTATATTTTTATTAAACTATACTTTTAAAAACTTTGCGCTATTTTTTAAGTATACTATTATATTAAAAAAGTGTATTATTTGCAAAAATGCTGTTCTGCTATTAAAAAAATGCATTAATTTGCTTTTTTGCAATATAAACTTTATTTTATGTTGTTTTATTTAGCTTTTATACGTTTTTTATGCTGCTTTTAAAGCTTTATAGTTTTGCTTTATATTTAGGTTTACTATAATAAAGTTAGTATTATTAGCAAAACTAACTATTATTAGCTTTTAGTATATAATAAAGTTATTATAAAGTATTAAAATATATAAAAAGAAAAAAAAGAATAAAAGCAAAAATTTTTAAAAAACTTTAGCTTTTAGCGCTATTAGCTAAAATACTGCTTTATTAAAGCAAAAATGCACTATACAGTTTAATATAAAAAAGTTTACTTATATAACTATTTAAAAAAAAAAGCTTTTTTATTATAAAATATATATTATTTTTTTTTTGTTAATAATATTAAAAGCTTTTATAATATTTAGCTATAGTAAAAACGTTATGCTTTTTTTATTAATTGCTTTTTTTGCTATTTTTAATACTAGTTTAATAGCTATGTTTATTAACTTGTTTTGTTTATTACTTATTTAATTATTTAGCAGAAAATTTTCCTGCTTAGTTACTTTTGCTATGTAGTAGTATAGCTTTTCTTTTAGCATTTTTTTTACTATGCAAATAAACATAATAAAGCGCTACTTTTTAGCTATTTTTTTAATTTTTTTTAACTTTTTAGGTTTAAGTATAATTATTACTTTTGTTTGCTTAAATTGCACTAAGTAATACTTTAGTAAAAAGCTAGTAATACATAGTATTATTATTTTTTTTGCTAAAGTAAGTTTATAAGCTTTAAAAAAGCTATTAAATAGCAAGTTATTTTTTAGCGCTTTTTATAATGCTAACTTTTATATTAGCAATATTATGTTTTTTTTTTTTGTATTAATATTAATTATAAACTTTTAGTAGTTATTATAAGTTAGGTTTTTTTTAAGTATATTAAATAAGTTTATTAGTAGTATAAAAAAAAAGCGTTTTATTAGTAAAGCTGTTTTTTTTTAAAAAGTATTAATAAAAAGCAGCTTATTTTTTGTTTGTTTTAGTAGTAAAATTATAATAACTTTTAAAGCTAGCTTATAAGCAAACCTTGCTTATTTAGCTAAGCTTTATAATAACTTAAAATCTTTAAATACTTTTATAAATGCTTATTTTTAGCTATGTTTTTGCGCTTTTTTTACTTTATTATTAAAACCTTTTTTTTTTTTTAAAGGTTTGCTACGTTGCTTTAGTTTTTTTACTTCAAAATCTGCAATACGCTTGTTTTGCTTTTTTTTTTGTTTTAATTACTTCTAAAAACTACTAAAGTAATACTTAGTGTTCCTTTTTTATAGTTTTTTTAAGCGTTATTTTATTTGCTATTTTTATTAGTTGCTAAATTAAAAAGTTAAAAGTATTATTTAGTTTGCTAAGTATATGTAGCGTATATGTTTTTGTAATAATAGCTTTTGCTTTTGCAGCTATTTTATTTTTGTTTAATTTAAGCTAGTTTTATTTTTTTGTTTTTTTTTAAGTATTTTTATAGAGCTACTTTTAGATTAATTATAACTTTTAGTGCTTTATAATTAAAACTTAGCTATTTTAAGTTTTTTTAGTAAATAATAGCTAAGTTGCTAAACATTTATACTAAGTTTATTATTAAGCTTTTTTATTTGTGCTTTATTTTAGTTATTTTTTTTTAAAAAATAGCTAATATAAAATCTTATTATGTAGTAAACTTAAGCAGTTTATTTGCTTTTTAGCTTTTTTTGCTTTTTAAGTCCTATAATAAGTAATAAAAGTTAAAATTACTTATAAATATATAGCGTTTTTTTAGCTTGCTTACTTTATATATTTTTTAAATTAAACTGCGCTAAACTGTTTTTTTTTAATTTAACAAGTATATTAACTATAAAATTACTGCTAAATTACTACTGTTTATTATAACTTTTGCTTAGTTTTTACTAGTGTTTTTTGCTAATATTTTTATTGCAATTCTTTTGTTTATATATAGTATAGCTTTGCTTTTTAACTAAATAACTTAATAGTTATTACTACTAAAGCAATATATATTGCTATATTTATTAATTATTAGCTTTTAAACTGCTATATAATTAAAGCTGTTATTTTGTAATATATGCGCTATGTTGTTTTTAAATCTTGCAATATTTTAAAAAGCAATATTGTATATTATTAAGTTAATAAAAATAAATTTTTGTTTATATTGCTAGTTCGCTGTTTTTTTGCTAGTGATTTTCTTTTATTTAGCTTTATAAATGCTAATACTATTAGCATTTTTAAATTACTTTTATTTATTTTTTTGCTTATTACTACTGCTTTTTTAGCACTTTAAAAGCTTTTAAGTTATAATATATATATTGCTTTTGCTTTGTTTTTTTGTTTAACTTCTTTTTAGCAAGCTTTATTTTATGCTATATATGTTTTTTTGCAATTTATGCATTTTTGCTTTACTTTTTACGTTTTTATTAAGCAGCTTTTTTTATTTTTTAAGTGCTTTAAAGCTAAGCAATAATTATACTTTAAGTTTTTGTAGCAATATTTAGTTATATATTTATATTTATAGCAATTAAACCACTGCATAACTTTAAGCTTTATAGCAAAAAGTTTATAGTTAAACAGCTAAACTTTTTATAAAAAGCTGTTTTTATATATTGTTTTAGTTATTGTAACGCTACTTATATATAATAATATTAACGCAAATTTAGCTTTTGCGTTTTTAAACAGCATTTTTTTGCATTTTATAACTTTAAGATATTTACTGCATAATAGCTACAATAAGTTTTTATTTAAGTATATTGCTTTAATACGTTTTGCTAAAATACTTTTTATTATTAGTGCTGCTTTTTTTTATTATACTTTTAACTTTTTCCTAAAAGCTTTTATAATTTATTTTTTTTTTTTAGCTTTTTAAAGCATTGCTTTTTTAAAAATAATTATTATGTTTTTGCTATATAGTTTTTTAGCAGTAATTATATTACTGCTTATAAGCGCTATATTTATTGCTTTAATAATATTAGCTAGTGTTTTATTTTTAAAGTTGTTAGTTTGTTTTTTAACTTTAATTAGCACTTTTTTGTTTTGTTTAAATAGTACTGCTTTATTATTGCAAGCTAGCTATAAAGCTACTACTTATGCTTAAGATTTTAGCGTATTTACATTTAATAAAGTTTATTAAAAAAGCCTTTAAATAGTATTTTTAACGCTTTTTTAGTTAGCTTTTATAGCAGCATTTAAGTTATAACAGATTATAAATATATTAAAGTTGTTTTTGTTATTAAGCTTTATGCTTTGCTAGCTTTTCCGGGCTTTTTTTAACATATGTGCTATTTATGCCCTTTTTACGTTTTTTTAAAAAGAGATTTTTTCTGCTATTTTTTCTTCTATTAGCAGCTGTAGTATTAATTCTATAATTTTATTAACTATTTTTTATATACTAAAAAGTTTATTAGTTTTGCGTTCTTTATTAAAACGCTGCTATATTATAATTGTATTACTAGTAAGTTTTAATAGCATATTAGTTGCGTTTTTAACAAATAAGTTGTTTAATACTATTTCTTTATTTTTTATTATATTTGTACTCTGCAAATAAAGTGTAACTTACTTAGTAAGTAAAAATTGCTACGTTAATTCTAGTAATCTTAATTATTTAATAATTAGGCTTAAACTTACAAAGTTATAATTAAGTATAGAAAATTCAAAAAAGGTCTTTTTTTGTTAATAATATTAAAAGCTTTTATAATGTTTAATTATAGCAAAAATGCTATGTTTTTTTTGCTAATTATTTTTTTTGCTATTTTTAATATTAGTTTAATAGCTATATTTATTAATTTGTTTTATTTATTGCTTATTTAGTTATTTAATAAAAAACTTTTTTGCTTAATTACATTTGTTATATAATAATATAGCTTTTTTTTTAGCACTTTTTTTATTATATAAATAAATATAATAAAGCGCTACTTTTTAGCTGTTTTTTTAGTTTTTTTTAACTTTTTAAGTTTAAATATAATTATTACTTTTGTTTGCTTAAATTATATTAAATAATACTTTAATAAAAAGTTAGCAATATATAGTATTATTATTTTTTTTGCTAAAGTAAATTTATAAGCTTTAAAAAAGCTATTAAATAATAAGTTATTTTTTAGCGCTTTTTATAGTATTAACTTTTATATTAGCAATATTATATATTTTTTTTTATATTAATATTAACTATAAACTTTTAATAGTTATTATAAGTTAAGTTTTTTTTAAGTATATTAAATAAGTTTACTAATAGTATAAAAAAAAAGCGTTTTGCTAATAAACCTGTTTTTTTTTTAAAAGTATTAATAAAAAGCAGCTTATTTTTTGTTTATTTTAGTAATAAAATTGCAATAATTTTTAAAGCTAGCTTATAAGCAAACTTTGCTTATTTAGCTAAGCTTTATAATATTTTAAAATTTTTAAATATTTTTATAAATGCTTGTTTTTAGCTGCGTTTTTATGCTTTTTTTACTTTATTATTAAAAGCTTTTTTTTTTTTTTAAAAAGCTTATTATGCTGCTTTAGTTTTTTTGCTTTAAAATTTATAGTATGCTTGTTTTGCTTTTTTTTTTGTTTTAACTACTTTTAAAAACTATTAAAATAATACTTAGTGTTTTTTCTTTATAGTTTTTTTAAGCGTTGTTTTATTTGCTATTTTTATTAGTTGTTAAATTAAAAAGTTAAAAATATTATTTAGCTTATTAAATATATATAACATATATGTTTTTGTAATAATAGCTTTTGTTTTTATAGCTACTTTATTTTTGTTTAGTTTAAGCTAGTTTTATTTTTTTGCTTTTTTTAAATATTTTTATAAAGCTGCTTTTAAATTAATTATAATTTTTAATGCTTTATAGTTTAAACTTAACTATTTTAAATTTTTTTAATAAATAATAATTAAATTATTAAATATTTATACTAAGTTTATTATTAAGCTTTTTTATTTATATTTTATTTTAGTTATTTTTTTTTAAAAAATAGCTAATATAAAATCTTATTATATAATAAACTTAAGTAGTTTATTTGCTTTTTAGCTTTTTTTGCTTTTTAAGTTTTATAATAAATAATAAAAATTAAAGTTATTTATAAATATATAGCGTTTTTTTAGCTTGCTTGCTTTATATATATTTTTAAATTAAACTATATTATATTATTTTTTTTTAATTTAGCAAATATATTAATTATAAAGTTATTATTAAATTATTATTGTTTATTATAATTTTTGCTTAGTTTTTATTAACGTTTTTTGTTAGCGTTTTTATTGCAATTTTTTTATTTATATATAATATAGCTTTACCTTTTAATTAAATAATTTAGTAGCTATTATTACTAAAGCAATATATATTGCTATATTTATTAATTACTAGCTTTTAAACTATTATATAATTAAAGCTATTATTTTATAGCATGCATGCTATATTGTTTTTAAATCTTATAATGTTTTAAAAAGCAATATTATATATTATTAAGTTAACAAAAATAAGTTTTTATTTGTATTGCTAGTTTGTTATTTTTTTGCTAGTAATTTTTTTTTATTTAGCTATATAAATGCTAATGCTATTAGCATTTTTAAACTATTTTTGTTTATTTTTTTGCTTATTATTAATGCTTTTTTAATACTTTAAAAGCTTTTAAGTTATAATATATATATTGCTTTTGCTTTATTTTTTTGTTTAATTTCTTTTTAGCAAGCTTTATTTTATATTATGTCTGTTTTTCTGTAGTTTATACATTTTTGCTTTATTTTTTGCGTTTTTACTAAGCAGCTTTTTTTTTTTTTTAAGGCTTTAAAGCTAAACAATAGCTATATTTTAAGTTTTTGCAGTAATATTTAGCTATATGTTTATATTTATAGCAATTAAAGCACTATATAATTTTAAGCTTTATAGTAAAAAGTTTATAATTAAATAGCTAAACTTTTTATAAAAAGTTATTATTATATATTATTTTAGCTGCTATTATATTGCTTATATATAGCAATATTGCTATAAATTTAGCTTTTATGTTTTTAAGCAGCATTTTTTTACATTTTATAACTTTAAAATATTTATTATATAATAACTATAATAAATTTTTGTTTAAATATATTGCTTTAATACATTTTGCTAAAATACTTTTTACTATTAGCGCTATTTTTTTTTGTTATACTTTTAACTTTTTTTTAAAAGCTTTTATAATTTATTTTTTTTTTTTAGCTTTTTAAAGTACTGCTTTTTTAAAAATAATCACTATGTTTTTATTATATAGCTTTTTAGCAGTAATTATATTACTACTTATAAATATTATATTTACTGCTTTAATAATATTAGCTAATATTTTATTTTTAAAGTTATTAGCTTATTTTTTAACTTTAATTAATACTTTTTTGTTTTGCTTAAATAGTATTGCTTTATTATTATAAGCTAGCTATAAAGCTATTATTTATGCTTAAAATTTTAACGTGTTTACGTTTAATAAAGTTTATTAAAAAAGCTTTTAAATAGTATTTTTAACGCTTTTTTAGTTAGCTTTTATAGCAGTATTTAAGTTATAATAAGTTATAAATATATTAAAGTTATTTTTATTGTTAAGCTTTATGCTTTATTAGCTTTTTTAAGCTTTTTTTAACATATATATTATTTGTGCTTTTTTTGCGTTTTTTTAAAAAAAAATTCTTTTTGCTATTTTTTTTTCTATTAGCAGCTATAGTACTAGTTTTACAATTTTATTAACTATTTTTTATATATTAAAAAGTCTATTAGCTTTATGTTTTTTGTTAAAACGCTACTATATTATAATTGCATTGCTAGTAAGTTTTAATAGCGCATTAATTACGTTTTTAACAAATAAGTTATTTAATACCATTTTTCCCTTTTTTGTTATATTTGCATTTCGCAAATAAAGTGCAACCTATTTAATGAATAAAAATTACTACACTAATTCTAGCAATCTTAATTATTTAATAATTAAGCTTGAACTTACAAAGTTATAGTTAAGTATAAAGAATTTAAAAAAAGGTTAATTTATATTTTAAATATAATAAAAGTTTTTATAATAAAATTAACTATTTATTAACTTATTTTATATAATTATTAAAATAATATAATATTTTTTTTATAGTTAAAAAGTATTTTTTTAATAGTTTATTATATTATTAAAATTGTTTTTTATATTTTATATTTAGCTAGTATTTTCATTTTTAAAGAATTAATAACTTATTATAGTATAACTAGTATTTTTGTTTATATAATATTTAAACTTTAAATTATGTTAGCAAATTATAATGCTATAATTATAGCCTTTATATAATTAAAAACTTCTTTTTTTATACTTTATTTTAGTTTACAAACTGACTTTTTATTATTTATATTTAGTTAGTATTTCAATTTTCGAAAGATTTATGATTTATTAAAGTATAACTAGCACTTTTGTTTATAAAAAACTTTGATATTAAATTATCTTAACAAGTTATATAGCTATAATTACAACTTTTATATACTTTAAAATTGTTTTTTATATATATTATTATACTTTTAAAACTGACTTTTTATTATTTATATTTAGCTAGTATTTAAATGTTCCAAAAATTTATGACTTATTAAAGTGTAACTAGCACTTTTGTTTATAAAAAACTTTGATATTAAATTATTTCAACAAGTTATATAGCTATAATTACAACTTTTATATACTTTAAAATGGTTTTTTATATACATTATTATACTTTTAAAACTGACTTTTTATTATTTATATTTAGCTAGTATTTTAATGTTCGAAAAATTTATGACTTATTAAAGTATAACTAGCACTTTAGTTTATAAAAAACTTCTATATTAAATTATTTTAACAAGTTATATAGCTATAATTATAACTTTTATATAAGTAAAAACTACGTTTTTATTACTTTACTTTAATTCTGAAAAAGCTTTTATTATTTAATAACAAAATAAAAAACAGCTATATATATATATATATATTACTTCTTGTTTTTTGTTAGTTCTTTAGCTTCTTGGTTTTTATTTTCACTTTCTAAAGTTTTAATTAATTCTTTATTTAAATTCTTAATTTTCTAACTTTTTAATAAAGTTAATTAACTAACCGTTTTTAAACTTAGTTTATTTCTATTTTTAGTAATTATATTACTAGAAATGGAAAAAACTCGTTTAATTAAAGCTAAAGTAACTAATATAGCTAAAAATCTTCTAGCTAAAGTTAATAAAATAAAAAACCATAAAGTATTATTTTTCTAGTATTCTAATGAATTTACTTATAAAAATAATTAGTTTATACTTAAATAATAATATATATTTAACTTACTTTTTTAGGTAGAATATTTTCATTTAAATAAACAATATATTCTAGTTCGTTATTGCTTAACAAATTATTTAAATAAAATTCCTTTTTAGAGTCCAAAGTACTTGAATTGCTTTTATTTAAAGTATCCGTATTAATATTATTGTTTAATTCATTAAACAATAAATTTGTATCCAAAGGTGTATTAATTCATTAAAAACTAAATAAATAATTAATATAATAAATAATAACAATAATAACAGCGTTGAAAAATTAGTACTTAGTATAAGGACTAATTTTAGTAGTACTAAATTAGTATTAGTATTAGTACTAAAGTTTAAGTACTAATTTAGTATTAGTACCACTAAGTACTAAACTAAATTAGTATTTAGTAGTACTAAAGACTAATTTAGTAGTACTAAAAGTACTAAAAGTACTAATTTTTAAGTTTTTTAAAGGGAAAAAAAAAGGTTTTCATTAATATATTTAATTAAACCTTAAGAAATAAATTTAAAAAAAATATATTATTATATAAAACCAATAAAGGTATTTTTTATATTTAATTATAAATAGCTTATGTAATAATATATATTAAATTCAGCTATAATATATTAAAAAACTAGTTAAAATATATAAAAAACTAAATAAAAATCACTTTAATTTATTAAAAAGTTAATTTTTTAAAGGTTTTTAAATAAAAAAGCTAATGCTTTATTTTATTTAAATAAAATATATAAAGACCTTAATGCTTTTATTAAAAAAGCAAATCAATAAATTTAACAATTTCCAGCTTTAATAAGTTATTATTATTAACTTTATATTTAATTCATAATACTAATAAATCTATTAGGAATTTATTTTATTAGATTTAATCACTGCTATTAAGTTTAGTATTAAAAGACTAGAAACTTATTTTTTATGTTATTTAACATTTATTACTATAAAAGACTATAAACCTTATATATTTAATACTTTTTTCGACCTAAGGTTTAAGTTAATACATTTTTAACACAATGGTTTATTATGTTTTTATTTAAACATATTTAACAACATTATGAAATTAATCAAGATCAAATATAAATAGTAAGTTTATTATTATTATTTAGGGTTAAAAATTAGTACTACTAATTTAGTATTTAGTACTACTAATACTAAATTAGTTTAGTATTACCCGGTATTAATACTAAGCTAGTTTAGTACTACGTAATACTAATACTAATACTAAATACTAAAAATACTAGCTTAGTAGTACTAAAAGTACTAAAAGTACTAAAATATAATAATATTAAAAGAAATAAATATTTTTCCATATAATAAAATACTAAAACAATAATTGTTTTTAATTTAATAAATATTATTATGTTTTATATAATAACTTTTAAGTAATTTAATAATGTTTTATTATGTTTTTTAAATTAAATTTAAATAAAAACTATTATAAATCAATAAATCATTAAGTATTAAGTAATAATCTTTTTTAAATAAAATAAAGCATTAGCTTTTTTATTTAAAAACCTTTAAAAAATTAACTTTTTAATGAATTAAAGTGATTTTTATTTAGTTTTTTATATATTTTAACTAGTTTTTTTAATATATTATAGCTAAATTTAATATATATTATTATATAAGCTATTTATAATTAAATATAAAAAATACCTTTATTGGTTTTATATATATATATTGTATTACTTAAGCTAACGGCCTATTAGCTATGCTAGTTTTTATTTTTTATATATATAGGTAAAAACTATGCTTTTAGGTCAAAAGCAAGCTATAAGCAGCTTACTTTTTTTTTAGTAGCTAAGTAAAAACATTCTATATTTACTTTTAAGTTATACTAGTTTTGCTACAATTTTATTAAATGCTTTACTTTTTATTTTTTTGCTTTTAGGTTATTTGCTTATTTGCATTATGCTATTAATTAAGTATATATATCTTTATGTAGTTATTTTGTAGTTTTTTTTCTTCTGTATTTTTTTTGCTTTATAGTTTGCTTGCTTTAGTATTATTGCTTGTTTTGTGTTGCTTGCAGCAGTTTTTT
This sequence comes from Xylaria sp. FL1777, assembly GCA_022578965.1. Lineage (NCBI taxonomy): Eukaryota > Fungi > Ascomycota > Sordariomycetes > Xylariales > Xylariaceae > Xylaria > Xylaria sp. FL1777. The sequence goes on along the minus strand of MU400855.1, from coordinate 19,611 downwards.
TAGTTTTAGCACTTACTTAGCTAAATATGCTGCTTTTTTTTTTTAGTTTTTTTTTAAACTTTTTTTTCTTATATTATTAATGCATTATAGTTTGCTTGCTTTAATATTATTGCTAGCTTTTTGCTATATTAGCTTTTTTATAATTAAGTTATAACTAAATTATAAGCAAAATTAATTGGTTATTATTTTTTAGTTTGCTATTTATATATTTATTTTTTAAGCTGCTTTTATGTTTTTTATAGTAAGCTTACTAAGTAAGCATAGCTTATAAATAGTTTATACATTAAGCAGTATAAAGTAGCAATAAATAATAAGCTATTTTATTTAGCTACTTATGCTAATTTTTTTTTTTTTTAACTATTAATTTTATTACTTTTATTATTATTATTATTATATGTTTAGCTTATGCTTACATTAATATATTAAAATACTTAGTTTATAATATAATTAGTTGCTAATATGTTATAATTATATAAAAATTTACTTTGTTATAGCTGCTATACTTTTTGCAGTATATATTTATAATTAGCTTAGCTTAAATATATATATTAACTAATATTAAGCTTACATATTTAAAGTTATAAGTTATTTTGCTATAGTTTGTATTAGTTATTTAATTTATAATATTAAATAAAATAGCTAATAGTTTATTATTATATAGTTTAAGTTTTTATAACTATTTATTATTATGTTTTTTTGCTATAATACTAATTCTTAAAATAAAAGTAAATGCTTTAATGCTTTACGTTAAAATATTATTAATAGCTTTAAAATTTATATTTATTAAGCATGCTAAAATGCTTAAGCTATACTACTACTATATTGCTTATATTATAATAATATATTATGTACTTTTTATTGCTGTTTTTTTTATGCTAATTATATAAAAACATTAATAATTTTTACGTTTATAATATTATTAATAAGTTTACTAAGTATTTATAATACAAAAAAAGCAAAGTAAGCACTAAAAATAATAGTTATAGTTTTATAAGTACTTTTAACTATATTAATATTTAAACGTTTTTAAGCTTTACTTTATGTTTGTTTTAACTATTAAAGTTCTTTTAATTTTAAGTATTGCTAATAATTTTTTAGCTTAAAGAAATTAATAAAAAACTTTAATTATTTATTAAAGCTTATATTGCTATATGTTATTTTCGTACTAATAAAAATATTTAAGCTGCATTTATAACTAATATATAACTTTAAGTTGCAATTAAAAAAGCAAAAAAAGCTATAGCAAGTAAAAAAGCCAGAGGTTTTATATAAATAAGCTAGTTAAAAAATATTTATATAACTTTTAAAAGTTAGCATTATTATATATTTAATAGCTAGAAGTTTTAATAAAATTTTAGTGTTTAATGCTTAATAAAATTGCTTAATTACTTTGCTTTTTTATAATGTATACTTTTTAACTTTTATAATTTTATATTTGTAATTTTATATTGCTATTTTTAGTACTTTATTATATTATGCTTTATTTTAAAGTTTATAAATATAAACTTATAATAACTAGCTTTCTTAAAACTATAAGTAGCAAATAGCTTTATAATAAATGCTTTAGCTTTTACTTTATAATTATAATAAACTTTTTTAGCTTAAAAAAAAACTAGTATTAATGCTTAGCTATTTTTGCTTTATATTTAAAAGCTTTTGTTTTTATGTTTTTATAGCTACTTATAACTTAATTAGTTTTTTAGCTACGTTATAATAGTTAACCTTTTTTGTATTTAAAACTTATTTAGCTATTTTATGTGCTTTTTTGGGTTGCATAATAACTAATAGCCTAGTTGAAAATTTGTTTGCTTTTTTAGTATGCTATAGGTGATTAGTTTTATATAATAATATATTTTTTAAAAATTTATTTCTTAAGGTTTAATTAAATATATTAATGAAAACCGTTTTTTTGCCTTTAAAAAACTTAAAGATTAATACTTTTAATACTTTTAATACTACTAAATTAGTTTTTATTACTACTAAATACTAATTTAGTTTAGTACTTAGTAGTATTAATACTAAATTAGTACTTAAACTTTAGTACTAATATTAATACTAATTTAGTACAACTAAAATTAGTCCTTATATTAAGTACTAATTTTTTAACCCTATTATTAGTTATATTTCTATTTATATATTTTAATGGTTCTTTTAATTCCAAAAAAGTAGTTAACATTTTATATATTGAATTTCACTTTGTTATATTATTTAAATATTAATAAATTAGCTTTTATTTTATAAAATAACATATAAATAAATATAAATACTTAGTAGGATTTTATTTTTTTATAGTTTAAAGGTAAATTACCACTTCTTTTAAAAGTAATAATTTCATCTTTTAACAAATCTTGTATTTTAAAAGTATATTTAGTTATAATAACTAATCTTCGAATTTTAGTAATTAAGTCTTTTATGTTAATTAATATTAAAATATAAAAACAATAATAAATAATAAAATAACTTACAAAGTTGTTTGTTTTCGTGGTTATTATTTGAATTATTAATATAAGATAATAATTCTTTAGCATTTTGTTGTTTTAATATATACTTTTTAAGTATAACTTAAACAACAATATTAATAACATAAAAAGCGCATTAAATATTGTTATTAAAACGTTTTTTAGTAATATTATAATAATTTTCACTAAAACTTTCAATAAACATATTATTATTTAAAGCGTTATTTCTTGTAATACTATAATATATAATAATTAGTTATTGTTTTAATAAATAAACAATTAAAAAAATATAAATACTTAAAAATGTTGTTTAATATTGAAATAAAGCAGTACAATTGTGCAAGATCTACTATACTACTTTAATTGTAAAGAAATAAATCATAACTTATAATATATATGTTAGTTAAATTTATATTTCGAAGTTTAGTGTAATATTTATACTTTTATTCTTACTATATAACTTAGCTTAAACTTACTTTAGCTAGTTAGTTAGCTTATTTAACTACTTTATTTTACTTTAATTTTTTTTTATTAAAATATAGCTGCTTTTAATTCATTTTAATACTTATAATTATAAAGTTTTTTACTTTTATTAGCGTTTTTTAAACAAAGTTAATATTATTTTTTTTGCTACGTTTAAAAGTAGCTTAAGCTTTAATACTTATAAAAGCATTATAGCTTTGTTAAAACTAGTTTTAGCTTTTTTACGTATTTAAATATATAAGTAAAAGCTTTTAAAAATGCTTAGCGTTTTTTTTATATAAATGCTTATAAAAAATTTATACTTTTTTTTTTTTTAAACTATTAAGTTTAGCTAAGTTTTATATTTAGCTTATTATACTTAAAAAAAAAATATCCGCAAAAATATCTATAGCAAAATAACTTTGCACTATTAAAACGTTTTTATATTGCTTATAATAAAACTTTTTTAATATAATTGTTAGTTTTTTTTGCTAAGAACTTTTTTTGCGCTTTAAAATAAAAAGCACTAAAAAAACAAAACAATTAATTTTTAGCTTTTTTTTAGCGTTTTTTTTTTGCTTTATATATTTTTAATACTTAATAATAAAAAAACTAGCTTATTAAATCTAAAAAGTATTATTTTTAATACTTACAAAAGTTTATAAAGCTTAGCGTTTATTACAAGCAATAAACGTAAATTTTTTTGCAACTTAAAGCTAAAGTGCTTTTTAAAGTTCTTTTTTAGAAAATAAATAAGCTATTTATAACTTTTTTAATTATTAACTTTTTTTTTTAAATATTAGCTTGTTAAGTTGCAAAATATATAATATAAATATAAAGCTTTAATAAACTTATATATATAATTATTACGCTAGCAAAAGCAAAAAAGTATAAAATAGCTTAATATAACTTTTATATTAAAGTGCTTTATTGTTTAATACTTTTATAATTTTTAAAAGACTTGTTTGTTATTTTTATTAATAATATACTTAAAGTTTAAAATATATGCTACTTTTAAAACAGTATTAATAAAAATAATAATTTAATAATTGTTTAAGCAATACTTTATTATAAAATATTTTATTTAAAAAGTTCTAGCAATTATTATAGCTTATTTTATGTTTTGCTAGTTTATAAAAAGATTTTTTATAAATTAGCTATACTTAAGTTTAATATTTATTTTTAAAGCTTTAGCTTTTTTATTTATATATAGCTAAAGTAATATGTTTAGCAAAGCTTTTATTTTGCGTTTATTTAATTATTTTTTTGTGTTTAGCTTTATAAAAATATTTGTAATATAAATAGCTTTAATTTTTTATTTTATTATGTTTACTTTATAAAAGTTTTTATAGCAGCTATAAATAGTAAGCTTTCTTTAATAATTTAAATACTTTTGTTTATATTAATAAGTTTTTTAGCAGCTGTTTATTGTTTTAAAAAGAAAGTTTTTAGCTATTACTTTTTATTATTTTTATGTATTGTTTTTAAAACTTTACTTAGCAAAAAACAATAAGCTAGTTTTTGTTTATTATAAAGTTTTAGCTTATTAAAATGTTTTAAGTTATTATTTTTTTAATAATTATTTAAAGCTTTTTATAATAATAGTTTTTTTAAAGATTTTATAAATAATAACTGCTAAATATTTAGTTTTTATACTATAGGTTTTTATTTTTTATATAGTTTTAGCTTTATTATTAAAACTATAAAAAATTTTATAAACTTAACGTTAAATTTATTAAAGCAAAAGTTATTATTATTGTAATATTTTTTAATCTTATATAAATACTATATTAACATTATAAAACTTTTTATAGCTATAAATTCTAATATTTAGCTTATAGCTTATAAAAATGCCTTTAAATATTTGTTTTTTAGTTTAAGCATATAAAATAGCATTTTGTTTGCATTTATTAAGCAGTTTTATATAGCAAAATATATTATAAAAGCTTTTTTTTAAAAATTAAGCGCTTTTTTATTAAGCAATAAGTTAAAAGTATAAAAAACTTCTATTAAAATTACATATAATATAAACTACTAATATTTTAATGCTTTTTTATTATAATACTTTTTATATATTAAATATATTGCTTTTTTTTATATTTGTTAAATTAAGTCTAAAAATAAGTTTTAGCAAGTTTTGCTATTTTTAAAAAACGTGTAATTAAAGTACTTTTTTAGTACTATTTTTTTGCTTTTTTTTAAGTTTTTAAAAAACAAACTTTTTATAAAAATTACTTCTTTTTACATATAATAAGATTTTAAAACAAACTTTAAAAAAACATTAACTAAAAAAAGCAATATATTTTTTAGCTAAACATTTTTTATATTTAGTTTTTTAATTTATAAAAAAAGCTAGCAAGCTAAATATTTTTTATACTTTAAACTTTTTATAATTATTAGCTTTTTTTTAAAGCTATTTTTAAAAAGCTTTTAGTTTTTAAAAAAAAGCTTCTTATAATTAATAGTTAAGTTTATATATATATGCTTATTTTTTTTTCTTTTTGTTTTTACTTTAAAATTTGCTATTTTTTATGCTAATTGTTTATATGCTTTAGTATAAAGTGCTAGCTTTTTAGAACTTTTAAAAAAAATGCTTTTATTTTTAGTTAATCTGCAATATTAATAATTTCCTTAAAAATAAAAAATATAATAATTAAAAGCATATATATATAATAAAAGCAATCTTTAATAATATTTAAGCATATATATACTTTTTGCTATATTTTATAATTAAATAAAAAATATAAGCAAATTAAAAATTTTAATATAAGTTAAAAATATAAAAGCAAATAATATAAAAAATATAAAATGCAAATATTAATATGTAATACACCTATTATATATTAATATAACGGGTTTGCCTTTGAGGTCTTGATTTGCAGGTAACAATAGGATTTTTAGCAGTAGTTCGTTAAAGAAGTTTTCGGAATACTTCTACTACTATGCATTAATAAAGGTCTTAAAAAATTAAAAGTAATAAATGTATTAATGTTTAGCAGTTATAAAAAAATTAATAGCTAAGGAACTAGAACTAAATAAGTAATTAAATATAGAAAATACATAATTATATAAACAAAAAAAAAGTAAAAAAAGTAGTAACTTCTTTTAAATTACTATAAGTTTAGTAAGCACTAGATTATTGTAAGCTTAGTAAGCTTTAAATTATTGTAAGCTTAATAAGCTAAGTAAATTATTATATAATCTTAGCTTTAGCTAGTAAAAAAAAAGGTGCAAAGTATATATAAAAGCATTAAGCTGCTTTAAAAGCTACTTTTGTGCTAATTTTGTAACATTATTTCCCTTTTTTTAGAATTGTTGTTTTAACAATTTTCCGTAAGTATTTTCTTTTTTTTTTTTTTTTGTATGTTATAATGTTAGAACGCATTAAAAAAACTAACCGCTTATTTAAAACAAAACAAAAACTTGTTTTTGCTTTTTTTATTAATTCTACTAGCTATAAAGTTATGCCTTGTTTTTATTGCTTTAATTAGTTACTAATATACAAAATAATAAATAATATGTTTTATTATTTTAAATACGTACGTATTAGTTGCTTTTATAATAAATCAAAAGTTCTAATTAACTTAATTAATAATATAGTTTTTAAGCACTATTGTTTTAAGAAAAAAAAAAGCAAGCAAAGCAACAATTACTTTTAGTTCAAAAAAAACTAAAACGAGCTTAAAATAGCTTTAATTCTGTTTTAAGCAAGTTAGCTTAGCTTTATATATAAAACCGTTTTCTAAAAGCAAAAAGTATTAAAATAGTTTAGCAAAAGCTTTAGTTCTTAAATAAATTAAATAAAATAAAGCATATTAAAAAAGAACAAAAAGCGCTAGTAAAAAAGCAAAAATAACAAAAAAAACAAGCTAAAGCAGCGCAAGCTGCTTTATTTAAGTTTAATTAAAATTTTTTAAGCGTTTTTTTTAAGGTTAACCTTTTTTTCTTAGTTTTAAGCAGTTAAAATATTAGCAATAAAACTAACTTATAACTATTTTAGCAGTTTTTAAGTATTTTTTAAGTTCTTAAGTATTATTAACATATAAGTATTTTTTTTATTTAATAAAATACTTTAAGTTATTATTATTTTAACAAAAATTTAGTATATTTTTAACTTTATAAATGTTTTAATCTATTTTTATTTTTAGTTATATTTTAATAAGTATTTTAATAAGTATTAGTTTTAGTAAAAAAATATAAAAAATAAAATAAATTTGCATGTTTTTTAGTAATAATAATTTATAGTTAGTAAGTAAAATAACTTCTTTAACTTTAAAAGAACTAAGTTTTTTAAATTTTAATTTGTTACTTAGTTGTTTTGTTTTAATTTAAAGAATATTAATATTTGCGTTTTGTTTTTGTTATAGCAAGTAAACCTTGTTTTTTTTCCTAAAGATTAATTCTTTAGTTCGTTTTTTGTTATAATATACTAATATCTGTTGTTATAAAAACTAAAAACGTAATTATAGTTTAGTTTATAATGTTTTAATTTCTGTTGTAATAGTTTTTGCTTAAAGTATTATAGTTAAAATAGCAAATGCTTTTATTAATGTTTTTTTTTGTTTTTTAATAGTTGCTTATTATTTATAAATAGCCTTATGTAAAAATATATTTATATTTTTGTTTGTTAATATATTATATAAAATCTATGCTATTAATAATAGTTTTACTTAATTATTTTATTAATAATTAACATAACTTTATAAATATTGTTTTAGTATTTAGTTTAATTTTTTTGTTTGTTTATTTATTTATAAGTAGTAAGCAGTTAAAAACTTTAGTTTAATACTAATAAGTTTAAAAAAACTAGTTTTAAACTTAAAAGTAAACAATTTATTTTAGTTTAAAATAATTTTTTTTAGTAGTTTATGCTTATTTAAATATTAATGTATAAAAGCGTATGCAAATTGTTTAGCTATTATATTTTTTTTAAACAGTAAAAAATAAGCATACTTAGTAAGTTTATTAATAATAACTTATATTTTATTATATTATATTTTTATAACTAAATTAATTAATAAAAGTAATACTATAATAAAATTTTAAGCAATAGTATGCTATACTTATTTAAGTATTTATATAAGTTATAATAGTTTATAAAGCTTATATTAAGTTATTTTAGCTTTATTGCAAATATTGCACTTTTTTATAATAGATTTAACTATATTTTATAGTTTTAAAAAATTGTATTTTTTTTATAGTTATTTAATTATTTTTGTTACTTTTTAGTGTTTATATAATAAATATTTATAGAACTTTTTAATAAATTTATTTTGTAAGAATTTTAGTAAATAAACTTTACGTTTATATATTAGCTTGTTATTTTTTAATTTTTTATGCTTTTGTAGCTATACTAATTTTTTTAAGTTATAAGCTTATTATAGCTATATATTTATAAAGTTTTTAAGTATAACTTTAATTTTTAAGCTTTTATTTTTTTAAGAATGCAATACTTAAATGTTTTTTTTTAAAACTTTAAATCTTTTTTAACTTTGTTAGCTAAGTATGTTTGCTTAAATGTTTTTTTTTCCTTTAATGTAGCATATTTTAAAGTTAAATTTAAAAAAAAAAACCATTTAATTTTTATGTTGTTTAGTAATTTTTTATATAGTTATAAACTTTATTAAGTTTTAATAATTTAAATAAATTTTAATTAGCTTTATAGTTCTTATAAAAAACAATTTTTATTTTTTAAGTGCTATAATAATTGCAAGCAGTTTTTTGTTATATATAAAATATTATAATACTACGTTTTGTAGTGCTTTAAAATAATAAGCTATTAAGTGCTATTTTTTATTATTGTTTAGTTGTTTTAAAACTTTTGCAATTATATTATTTAAAGCATTTATTTTTAGCTTTTTTTTTTTTTGTAAATTAAGTAGTTTAACTATAAAATCAAAAGTAATTTTTAGTTTTAGTTTTTTAAAAGCTTTTTAAGCTTTCTTTAAAATTAAAAAGAATTTTTTTTTGTATTTTTTTTTTATATACTTTATAAAGTAAAATACTATTTTTTTAAAGTTTTAAATTAATATTTAAATATAGTTTAAAAATTTTAATGCTTGTTATATGTTTATAATAGTAGCTAAATTAAGTATTTTCTAGTTTTATATTATGTTAATTTTTAACTGTTAAATTTATATTTGTTTTAAAATAATTATAAATCTTAAAAAATTAATTTTTTATATATGCTATATATATTTCTTTATATTAAGTTATAATTCTACTTGTTTAAATGTTTTTAATACTTAAGTTATATGTTTTTTATGTTTTTTTAGTGTTTTAAAGTAAATTAAAATATTATTTAAATAAATAAACACAAATTTATTTAAAAACTTCCGTAGAATTATTATTATTATGTATTAAAAACTAGCTAGTATGTTTTGTAGTTCTTATAGCATAACTATATATTCATATAGTTTATATACTGTTTATATAGCAATTTTTTACTTTTTTTTTTTAGCTATTTTAATAGCATAATATTTATTTAAAATATTAATTGCTATAAACTATTTTGCTTAGCTAATATTTTTTTTTATAGTTATTAATAAAGTAAAAAAGTATTTATTTGCAATAATAATTATATTTAATAGTTAATAATTAATTATTATTTGCTATACTAGTTTTTTTTTTTTATTAATTAGTTGTTTTTTATTTTTTATTTTAGGTATTAGTATTATAAAATATTTAGCAAATAACTAAAATTCTTTTAGAAATCTTTTTGCTAGATTTTTTTAAATATATTTTTATAAAGCGTTTGTTTTATTTAAGCTTATATAGTATATTTAATAAAGCTTTAGTTAACATTTTTCTTTAATAAAAATATAGTAGTTTTATAAGCTATGTTTAAAAAGTTCTTTTTTTTTTCTTTTTTTAAACAGTTTATAAAATTTATAATATACTTTTAGTATTTTGTTTAGGATTTTTTTTGCAATTTTTTTAATTTTTTTGCTTTGTTTTTTACTTTCTTAATTAATAGTTTTTACTTTTTATTAAATCAAAAAGTTGCTAGTTTTTAGCTATAATATTTCTAAAATAATGTTATAATTAAATATATTAGCAATATTTAATATAATTTGCTTTTTATGTTTTTATATAAATATATTAAAAAGTTTAGTTTTTTTAAATATATAACTATTATTATAGCTAGAAATGCTTTTATTAAATTTTTTAATTCTTTAGAATTTTTGCTTATATTTTTAAAGAATTTTATTTTATTTTGTTACTTTAAGTAAAATTATATTAGCTTATACTTTTAAATTAATTAAAGTATTATATTTTTTTTTTAATATATAAGTTTAACTTTAAATTAATTTTTTTAGTTATTATATTAAACTTTATATAAAGCTTTAGTTTTTTTAGCTATTTGCTACTTTTTTAGCAAATGCTTATTTTATTTTTTAATTTTTTTTTATAAAATGTTTAAATGCTTGTTTTTTTTAGTACTTTAGATATTATTATACTTTGTTTTATTTTTGCTTTTAGTTAAGCTTTAAATCGTAGTTTTTAAGCTTTTTTGCTTTTAGCAACTATTTTTTAATATAATTATGCTTTAATTAGCTAGTAATATTTATAGTAATTATTTTTACATTTTTTTAAACTAGTATTATAAGTATAATTAAAATCTTTTTTAAATGTTGTAAATCTTTATAAATCTTTATAGTAAACTATAGTTATAACTAACTACTTTAATTTATAAAAGTTCTATATTTCTGTTTTTATAATTTGTTTAAAAAACTAATTATTTTTTAGTTTATTAAATAAATATTAGTAGCAATAATATATTATATAATAATTTTATAATATTTTATTATATTTTAGATTTTTTAAGCATAAAATATTATTATTGTTTTTTATTATAGTTTTATTATAGTAATAACTTTTAGTAATTAGTTAAATTGCTAGTTTTAGTTTTTAAAACGTATTAATTTTTGCGTTAACTATTAATACTTTTTTGTTTTGTTACATTTAAAGCAATTTAAGCTATAAAAATACTTCGTTTATTTTTATTAGTTCTTTTTTTATAATGTTTTTTATAGCTTTTAATTTTATTTGTTTTTATTTTAAAGTTTTATAAGTTCTGTTTTTTTAAGTTTATTTAGCAACTAAATATTTTAGTAATTTATAATTAGTTTAATAATTATATTATTTATGATTATAGTTTTATTTTTTTAAATATAATTTTTTTAAGCTATATTTTAAGCTTTAGTAGTTTAAAATTTTTATAGTTTTATAAATTTATTAATTACGTTAACTTACTACTTTTTATTGTTTGTTATTTTTAGTTAAACTATTTTTTTAAGTTATATATTAAATAACTTTAATTGTTTATATAGCAAATATATTTTTTTGTAATTTGTTTTAATAACTATAAAACGTTTAAATAATATTTGTATGCTTGTTTATTTTAACCTATATAAATAAAGCATTTAGTTTTATTTAGTATAGCACTTTTGTTTTAACTTAAAACAGCAACTTTATATTTTTGCTTTAAAAACGTATTTTTTAAATCGTTTTGTTGTTTTTTGTTGTTTTAAACTTTTATAACTTGTACTTTTTTTTTAAGTTAAAAAATTTTTTCTTTTTTATAGCTTTTTTTTTGTTTTTTTTCTTAAATTAACATTATTTTTAAAAGTATTCTTTTTTTTTATAGTTATAACATTTAACTTTAAATATATCTTAAGGTTATTATTTCTAAACTTTATTAATTTATTTAAATCTTTATTTAATACTTTTTTAAGTATTTTTTTTTTGTTTTTTTTAATTTTTTTAGTTTTAAAGTACTAGTTAAATAATCGTTAATTAATTATAATAGCTATATTAATATACATATTAATTTTTGCTAGTTTATTTATTTTATATAGTTTGTTTTAAACTTAAGTTTTAAGTTTATTATAAAATAAGTAAAATAATATAAGCTTAAGCAATCTTAAAATTATTGCTAATTGTTTAAATTTTATAGCATAATTTACTACTGCTTTTGTTTGTTTTAAGCAATAAAATGCTTTTTTTACGTGTTTTGCTTTTTAAGTGTTTTTAAATAATGCTTTTATTTGATTTTTAAACTTAACATAATTTTTGAAATTTTTTTTTGTTTTTAGCTTAAGGTTTATTAATTTATTAGCTTTTAAAAAATTTTTTAAAATAAGTTAAAACTATTTTAATACTTTTTTTAATAAAAATTATAAAATAATTATTATTTTTTAATTTTTCTTTGTAATAGTAATAAAGTGCTATTTTAAATAAAGTTTAATATAAATTAAAAAAGCTTTTATATTTATAGATTTATTATAAAGCTTTAAAGCAGTAAGTTTAAAACCTTTAATATTTAGCATTTTTAATATTATAAATAATTCTAATAATAAAAGCAGTAGTAATAATAAAAAGTTAAGTTTTTTATTTTAAATTATTATTTTAAGTATAGCAATAATAAAAATAAGCGTTAAATTTGCTAATAATAATATTAATATTAGTTGTAGTATAATTATTTATTTAAAACTTTAACTTGTTATTATAGTAGCAATTATTATTGCTGCTTTAATTATTATAGCTAGTATTTATGCTAGTTTAAAGGTTATAACGCTTAGTATTTAAGCTACTTTTTAAGTTAAAGCAACTAGTTTGCTTTATAGTACTAGCGTTAATATTAGCTTTTTTTTATTACTACTGCTTAATTTTTTTTTTTTTGCTACTGCTTTTTTTTTAATAAAAGTAGCTAGTAAAAGTGCTAAAATTTATTGTTTTAATATATTACTAGTTTTAAAAGTTTTTAAAATTTTTAAACTTAATTTTTAACTTTTTGTTTTTAATAACATAACTTAAATCTAGTTTATTAGTTATTAAGTAAAGTTTACTTACGCAATACTATTTAGCATTTTTGTCTTTTTAAATATTTCTTTAGTATACTTTTAAAAGTTTATTTTATAAATTGTTTATTATTTAACTTTTTATACTAGTATTTATTTTTATATACTAAGTTTTATTAATTAAAAAGCTATTAAAATATAATAAACTTGTTATATATTAATATAACAAGTTTGCTTTTAAGGTTTTAATTTGCAAGTAATAATAAAATCTTTAGCAATAATCCATTAAAGAAGTTTTTAAAGTACTTTTACTACTATGCATTAATAAAGGTCTTAAGAAATTAAAAGTAATAAATATATTAGTGCTTAACAGTTATAAAAAAATTAATAGCTAAAAAACTAAAACTAAGTAAATAACTAAATACAAAAAGTGCATAATTATATAAACAAAAAAAAAATAAAAAAAGTAGTAACTTTTCTTAAATTACTATAAGTCCAGTAAGCATTAAATTACTGTAAGCCTAGTAAGCCTTAAATTACTGTAAGCCTAGTAAGCCAAATAAGTTATCACGTGACCTCGGCTCCAGCTAGTAAAAAAAGAGGTGCAAAGTGTATATAAAGGCATTAAGCCGCTCTAAAGGCCACCTCCGTGCTAATTTCGTAACATAATATTAGTACTATTTGCTATATATAAGGTTAATAATTTAGTAATACTAATTAATATTTACTAATACTAATACTAAATTAGTAATTATTAATACTAAATTAGTATTACTAATACTAAATTAATATTACTAAAAAAATATTAATACTTAAGGTTAGTAATTTAGTTTTTAGTATAAAGACTAAATTAGTTCAAACTAAGGACTAATTAGTTTTTAATCACTAAAATTTTGAACTAACTAGTTTTTAGTTCGAACTAACTAGTTTTTAATCACTAGAAAAAAAAACTAGTTAGTCTTTAGTCCAAACTAACTAGTTTTTAATCACTAGAAAAAAAAACTAGTTAGTCTTTAGTTTAAACTAACTAGTTTTTGATTTTTTAATATAAACCTAGTTAATATATAATAATAATTTATAATAAAACTAAATAAATATATATTTATATAAAGAATACTTTAATATATATATTAAAATGAAAAACATTTAATATTAAAGCATATTTAAAATAATAATAATAATTTTAATTCTTTAGTTTTTATTTAAACTAGTTAGTTCGAACTAAAGACTAATTAGTTTTAGTTTAAACTAACTAGTTTTAATCACTAAAAAAAAACTAGTTAATCTTTAGTTTAAACTAATTAGTTTTTAATCACTTCGAAAAAAAACTAGTTAGTCTTTAGTTCGGACTAACTAGTTTTTAATCACCTCGAAAAAAAACTAATTAGTTTTTAGTCTTAGTCCGGACTAGTTAGTCCGGACTAATTATTAACCCTAAATAAGTGTAATATAAAAGCTTAGTTATAAACGGTGTATAAAAAAGCTATTATAAACTATTAAACATTAATATAAAAACAATGTAATATAAATATAATAAAACTTACTTGTTTTTAATAATAAGTATAATATAAAAGCTTAAATATAAACAGTGTATAAAAAAGCTATTATGAACTATTAAACGTTAATATAAAAACAATGTAATATAAATATAATAAAACTTACTTGTTTTTAATAATAAGTATAATATAAAAGCTTAATTATAAACGGTGTATAAAAAAGCTATTATGAACTATTAAACGTTAATATAAAAACAATGTAATATAAATATAATAAAACTTACTTGTTTTTAATAATAAGTATAATATAAAAGCTTAAATATAAACAGTGTATAAAAAAGCTATTATGAACTATTAAACGTTAATATAAAAACAATGTAATATAAATATAATAAAACTTACTTGTTTTTAATAATAAGTATAATATAAAAGCTTAATTACAAACGGTGTATAAAAAAGCTATTATAAACTATTAAACGTTAATATAAAAACAATGTAATTTAAAGGTAATAAAACTTACTTGTTTTTAATAATAAGTGTAATATAAAAGCTTAATTATAAACGGTGTATAAAAAAGCTATTATAAACTATTAAACATTAATATAAAAACAATGTAATATAAATATAATAAAACTTACTTGTTTTTTAAAATAAAGCGGTATAAAACACCATATAAAACAAATAATACTTTAAGAAAATATAAGTAATACATAAAAAGAAACAAACGTTAAAAAATAATTCAATAAAAAAGTAGAAATAAATGTTGTAAAATAATAAACATTAAACATTATAAGCCATTTTAAAAATAAGAAAAGAAACTTAAGTAATAAAACGGTATAATAAAACCTTATAAAAAGAAGCATACTTTAAAAAAGTATTAATAATACATATAAAGAAATAAACGTTAAAAAATATAAATATAAAAAGAAACCAATGTTGTAAAAAATATTAAAGGTGTTAAAATAATAAATATAAAACGAAGTGAATATAATGTAGTAAATAAATGGCTTAATGAAAAACAAAAAGAATAATTTTGAACGAAATCCTTTGTTATTATATAAAAAATAAAAAAGCTATAGCTATTACATTTTAAGTACTTTGTATATTTTTTAAAACATCGGAATACTATTATCTGTAATTAGTATTGTTTTAAATTTAAAACAAGGAGTTGTTTTATATTTTAAAACAAGGAGTTGTTTTATATTTTAAAACAAGGAGTTGTTTTATATTTTAAAACAAAGAGTTGTTTTATATTTTAAAACAAGGAGTTGTTTTATATTTTAAAACAAGTAGTTGTTTTATATTTTAAAACATCGGAATATTATTATCCGTAACTAATATTGTTTTATATTTAAAACAAAGGGTTGTTTTATATTTTAAAACGTTAGAATCTTATTATCTGTAACTAGTCTTGTTTTATATTTAAAACAAAAGGTTGTTTTATATTTTAAAACGTTGAAATCTTATTATTTATAACTAGTCTTGTTTTAAAAGTTAAACAAAGCTTGTTTTATATTTTATTTTTAGTTTAACTACTAGCTTTAGTTTTTTTATATAATAAACCATTATTTCCTTTTGTTATTTTGTTATTATTGTTATACATTACACCTTTTTATATATACTTTGCTTTTTATTATATACTTTTATCCTTTATTTTATTATTATTTCTGGTAAATAATAATATATTTTTACTTTTTATTTATTATTATTTCTAGTAAATAATAATATACCTTTACCTCTTATTTCATTATTATTTCTAGTAAATAATAATATACCTTTATTTTTTCATTATTATTTCTAGTAAATAATACTACACTTTTACTTTTTATTTTATTATATTTATATATATTTATATATATTTATAATGGATTCTTTATATAAATACACTTTTAATACTACTAATGAAAACACTAGTTCTCTTTTTAATCCGGCTATTATTATTAACGAAAGCAATTCAAATTCAGAATTAACTACTAATTCTGCAAAAAATTTACTTTATAAAACATATAATAAAGAGTCTTTTAAATTAAACAACAAAAACTCTAATATTTATATTATAAAAAAACAGCTATTTACTCAAACTTTATTACTTATTAATAACGAAAAAGCCTAAGAAATACTAGTACAATGTACTCTATAAGTTATTTGTTTATTATTTATTTTATTGTTTATTAACATTATAATTTATTAATTATTCTTATTATTTAACCGTTAAATTACAAGGCTTTTAGTCTTCAAACTTTGTTAAACATTATAAATTTAAACATTTAAATATTGCTTATAGCAAAAAAACAAAACAAAAGTTAACAAAAAGTAAGTATTTATTTATATTTATATTTACAATTATGTTTATTAATATTTATATTTATTAGAAAACGATATAATTCCTAAAAATAACCCTTTTACTATTACTACTAAAAAACAACCCTAAAATACCCCACTATAAAACCTTAACCAAGAAAATATTATTAATAATAAAATCCTTGATTTTATTATTAGTAATAATATTTCTTTTAATGTTCTAAATTCTGAATCTTTTCAGAATTTATTTCATTATTTAAAACCATACGTATTATATATTTATATTATTATTATATATTAACTTTTATTTAGCGATTTTATTATAAACCGACATAAAATTAGGTTTATTTTAAAGTCTACTTTTAAAAGCTCTTTAATTAACTTTAATACTGATTTAAACCGAACTATTAAAAATAATGGATTATTTTCTATTATTTTTAATATTTGGACGTCTAATTTACAAACAGCCTTTATAGGTGTTGTTATTTGTTATATTGATTCTAATTATAACTTAGTTTATAAGTTAATTGGTTTTTAAGAAATAACTGAACAGCATACTAGTTTAAATATATTTAATTTATTTTTAAATATATTAAAACTATATTTAAGTATTACATTAAACAACATTTTCAGGTATTTATATTTTTTTTAATTGTTTATTTATTAAAACAATAACTAATTATTATATATTATAGTATTACAAGAGATAACGCTTCAAATAATAATACGTTTATTAAAAGTTTTAGTAAAAATTATTATAATATCACTAAAAAACGTTTTAATAACGATATTTGATGCGCTTCTTATGTTATTAATATTGTTGTTTAAGTTATACTTAAAAAGTATATATTAAAACAACAAAACGCTAAAGAATTATTATCTTATATTAATAATTCAAATAATAACAACAAAAATGAACAACTTTGTAAGTTATTTTATTATTTATTATTGTTTTTATATTTTAATACTAATAAATATAATAAACTTAATTACCAGAATTCGAAGATTAGTTGTTATGACTAAATATACTTCTAAAATACGAGATTTGTTAAAAGATAGAATTATTACTTCTAAAAGAAGTAGTAATTTACCTTTAAACTATAAAAAACATAAAATCTTACTAAGTATTTATATTTATTTATATGTTATCTTATAAAATAAAAGCTAATTTATTAATATTTAGATAATACAACAAAGTAAAATTCAACATATAAAATGTTAAATACCTTTTTGGAATTAAAAGAACCATTGGAATATATAAATCGAAATATAACCAATAAAGAGTTTAAAACGAAGTTTTTAAACCAAAAAAATTAGTTTATTACTAAACAACTTAAAAAGTTATTTAGTATTTTTTTAAAACTATTGATTAAATTACAAAGAGAAGTTTATATAACTTTACTTAAAGGTTTATTATATATTTATAAAATATATGAAAACCTTAATGCTTTTATTAAAAAAGCAAATCAACAAATTCAACAATCTTTAGCTTTAGTAAGTTATTATTATTAACTTTATATTTAATTTATAATACTAATAAATTTATTAGGAATTTATTTTATCAGATTTAATTACTGCTATTAAGTCTAGTATTAAAAAACTAGAAACTTATTTTCCACGTTATTTAACATTTATTACTATAAAAAACTATAAACCTTATATATTTAGTACTTTTTTCGACCTAAAGTTTAAGTTAATACATTTTCAACACAATAGTTTATTATGTTTTTATTCAAACATATTTAACAACATTATTAAACTAATCAAAATCGAATATAAATAGTAAGTTTATTATTATTATTGTTATTATTTATTATATTAATTATTTATTTAGTTTTCAACGAATTAATACACCCTTGGATACAAATTTATCGTTTGATAAATTAGACAATAATATTAATACGGATACTTTAAATAAAAGCAATTCAAGTACTTCAGACTCTAAAAAAAAAATTTATTTAAATAATTCGTTAAATAATAACGAACCAGAATATATTGTTTATTTAAATAAAAATATTCTACCTAAAAAAGTAAGTTAAATATACATTATTATTTAAGTATAAACTAATTATTTTTATAAGTAAATCCATTAAAATACTAGAAAAATAATACTTTACGGTTTTTTATTTTATTAACTTTAGCTAGAAAATATTTAGCTATACCAGCTACTTTAGCCTTAATCAAACGAGTTTTTTCTATTTTTAGTAATATAATTACTAAAAATAGAAATAAACTAAGTCCAGAAACAGTTAGTTAATTAACTTAATTAAAAAGTTAGAAAATTAAAGATTTAAATAAGAGATTAATTGAAACTTTGGAAAGTAAGGATAAAAACCAAGAAGCTAAAGAACTAAAAGAAAACAAAAAGTAATATATATATATATATATAGCTGTTTTTTATTTTGTTATTAAATAATAAAAGGTTTTTCAGAATTAAAGTAAAGTAATAAAAACGTAGTTTTTACTTATATAAAAGTTATAATTATAGCTATATAACTTGTTAAAATAATTTAATATCAAAGTTTTTTATAAACAAAAGTGCTAGTTACACTTTAGTAAGTCATAAATTTTTCAACCATTAAAATACTAGCTAAATATAAATAATAAAAACTTAGTTTTAAAAGTATAATAATGTATATAAAAAACAATTTTAAAGTATATAAAAGTTGTAATTATAGCTATATAACTTGTTGAAATAATTTAATATCAAAGTTTTTTATAAACAAAAGTGCTAGTTGCACTTTAGTAAGTCATAAATTTTTTAAACATTAAAATACTAGCTAAGTATAAATAATAAAAAGTCAGTTTTAAAAGTATAATAATGTATATAAAAAACAATTTTAAAGTATATAAAAGTTGTAATTATAGCTATATAACTTGTTGAAATAATTTAATATCAAAGTTTTTTATAAACAAAGGTGCTAGTTAGGGTTGAAAAATTAGTACTTAGTATAAGGACTAATTTTAGTAGTACTAAATTAGTATTAGTATTAGTACTAAAGTTTAAGTATTAATTTAGTATTAGTACTACTAAGTACTAAACTAAATTAGTATTTAGTAGTACTAAAGACTAATTTAGTAGTACTAAAA